>NDXB01003234.1:1531-64737 GCA_002631895.1 Agapornis roseicollis | reverse complement strand
CAAAACACCAGCTACTAAAGAGAAGAAAAACTGACTGCAACTGCTGAACCCAGGACAAGTATCTTCTTATAAAGCTATCTACCATAGAAATGGACACATTCTCATTGCCTGATGAAGAGCAAATATCTTCGTCTGTGTTATCTGTCTCCGTTATCTTTCAGCTACCCATTGAGGTAGTCTGAAGGATCACTTGAGCAAACTTCTCTGACCACAATACTCTACACAGACGAAGGCTTCTATAAGCATGAATCGAAGGTTAGGATACAGCTTGCAACAGTTTCAGATATGCTTGCATTACAGCTGTAACAGTGAAAGTCCACTTGGAGATAACAGTGATGCAATTCTGACCAGCAAAGGGGAAAACCAACTTGGAAAGTAACTGAAGCCAAATTCACTGTAACTGATACTGGGAAGCACCAGAACCCATCTCTCCAGTATACAGCTTCTTGACAGAGCAATGAGGAAAGGAGCTGAGACACTAGGAAAAGCCATTCCTCAGTGACATAAATGAGCACGCTTGAAAGAGAGATAGAAAAGCTAGTTGCAAGTCAACTAGAAAACACCTGTTTTGCCTTTTTTTACAGGAGCTGCCCCACTCCTCTCAGTCTCACCGAATGTACTGTTTCTGGATACTCCTCTCCCCAGGAAAATTTTGCATGAAAAGAAGGAGCAAATTATTTGCTTCTTTTGCAGAATGATACCTGCTATTCAGACGACCCCACAGTTCCCTTTGACAAGAGCTGTCAGATCCGGCAGAGGCAGAATGAAAGATGTGACAAAAAGATCTTCTGCGAAAAACTGAAAATTAAGTCTCTTTTTAAAATGCAGATGCACCCTGACTAGGGGGAAAAAAGGTATGGAAGTAAATTACAGGCAGCATCTGTAACTTATGGCCTATTGTGGCATTATGATACTTGCCCACTATTACTGAAATCATACTTACATAATTACGTTAAGAGTTTTAATGATCCTGAAAGCCTCCTCTACTGCCAGCCTACAAAACCCAGAATCCCGATCTCAGATACGCTCAGCCCAAATATTCTGCATGAAACAGTAATACAAACTTAGCATTTTAATGCAATATGTATGAAGAATTAATATTACTATTATTTACATATTTAAATGATCCTACTACATTAACACTGCTATAGATACAATATTTGGTGAAAACAACTAATATGGTTAAATGATCAAATTTTGGTATTGTTTCCTAGCAAGTGTAAAACAACAGAAGACAGTTTCCATGTGAAGAATGAAGTCTACTTTAACAGAAGCAGCCAAGACCAGCTGCAAAATACAGACCATGTGTGCTGACATTTACACAAAACCTTGCAGTCACAAAAGGTTGTGTCACTCACTGTATTTACAAGAAACTGCCCAACAGCTGAGTTACTGATTGCACTATCGGAATTGTTAAAGAAAGACACAAAGAAAAACCCCACCCAAAACACAGCCACACACAACACCACAGCATCCTTGTCATGTCCTTCAGAAATGAAATTATTTGTCCTGAAGAAGTGGCCTTGTTTAAATTGCATGTGCTAGAAAATACACAACTCTACAACAGGACGAGGTTAGAAAAGTTGAATAATATGGAAAAAATTTATTAGTCTATACAAGTCTTCTGAAACAAACCATTGGCTTTGATACAGTAAATTCAAGGGAATACTCATTGCAATAGTGTTTTCCCATACAGAAATCAAGAAGTCCTATAGCTTCCCATTTATAAGATCTGTGATAGGAAGTCTTATTTCTGAACAAGTAGCTGCACAAAGCAGACATGTGATTGAGATCTTCACAGCCACAGTGAGCTACAGTTTGAGATAAAGTTATATTACAAACATTTAGGAAAATTAGGCATCTGTACGGAAGTGTGGTAAACTGATTCACAATGAAAGAACAAAGGTGTCACTCAGACCCCTTGCCAATAATGAAGACTTTTTATAGCAAGTCTAGAGCAGACTGTATCATAAAAACCTAGAGTGCAAGAGTACCACAAATTTAGTATATAAATATCACAGGATTAAAACTCCAGTTATGCTATCAACTGAAGTAATAATTAAAAAGAAAAAAGGATGCCTGCCAGCTCGCAAAGGAAGCTTCCAAAGCATCCCTTCAAGAAGGTGCTGATACCAACTACAGCTGTGCCAATCTGTGTTTTAGACAGCTCTGCTGAAAGACAGAAAATTATCAGATTTGCATAAGTACCAAATATTCCTGCTGGGTTTAATACTATTAAAAAAAAAAAAAAAAAGGCATTTAATAGAAGAGATGAAATGTAACATTTATAGCTCACACTGTTTTCAAGATCTGTGCACACTATATAGTTCTATAGTTTCAAGAGCATTTAAAAATAAGACAAAGCACAGACAATGCAGTAATGCTTGTTAGATTTGTTTAGAATAGTTCTACAATGAATGTATACAGTCGTAAAATTTGTAGTGCGTTTGTTCTTGCACATTATTTATGCTACTTACAAAAACCTGGAGATTGCAAATTGGGCATGCTTACCATAACATTTTCAAACTGGGAAAGCTGCAGAACATTGTTCCTAGAAGTGTTTACTGCCGTGATACAAAACAAGTATGTGCAAACTGCAAGGTCCCTAAAAACAGCATTTAATGAATTTATGTACAGAAAGATGTCACTATCTGTTTAAATATGCAAAGAATAAGCTTCCCAAAGTTTATAACATGGAACAATATCCACCACACGCTCCTCCTCCTCCATATCCTTCTTCCTTGCTTGATAATTTTACACCTCTGTTTTGGCTCTCGCTCTCCCACAGTCCAGGAGTCTGAATGATTTTTTCAACAAGCTCTTCAAAGGCACACTGTACACCATCACATGTTTTTGCACTTGCCTCTAGAGAAGGGACGCAAGAAGTCAAGTGTTAGCATAACCTGCAGTAACTCATTTAGTGTTTCTCTTCTAGTTGAGTCGCAACCAACAACCTAGATTTAGGACTTCTACAATACATTCTATAACAAAATAGCAGTGCCAGAATTAACAGGTATGAAGATTTCTGTCACCACATAAGGCAACACACCCCAGACTCTTGAATGTCACTATAATATATGGGGACAGCTATAGCTGAGGCATATTTTCTGTGGAAAACACTTCAGCAAAAAGAAGGGAGGGTTCTACTAACTTACAATGTCGGAAAAACCTGGTGGCTGTATATTCAGTTCTGTGTATTAGTCAGAACTGCTGTACCACCACACCATAAGCAGCAAGAATCCATACTGTAAGATTCTGGGTCAGCCTCCATGATACAACTCACCTGACAAAAAGCAATAAGGGATCTCAATTCTTCCACAGTTTGCAGAATTCTGTGTAATTTCACTTTGGCTAAGACCAAAAAATTTGCTTAAAGAGTGAGGACAACAGGTACCACCCAAAACTGTTCAGTCCCATTAGGGCTTGCCCTGTTGTCCTACAGAGGCATGCAGCTACTTAGCATACGCAGCATGCAGATACATATACTTAGAGTTTAATTTTCATGTTTCTATTCATCTTCCATGCACTTAACAGCTTCTGTCTTAACTTTGAACTTCTACTCCACATATGACATATGCAGCCAAAAGGAAACTCAGCAATGCACTAGACAAAGACAGTCCTTAGTCAGAGATGAGGAAGGTAACTCTCACTACAGGACATGTCAACGTATTGCTCTGCTACCAGAGTCATCCTATAAAGCAAGCCCTGCTGATCCTTAAATGAAGCATGTAATAAACTTACACATAGGAATCACTTCATCACATACTTTATCATTACAAGGCTTTGCCTACAAAGCCCATCTCATTTTGCAGCAAGATGAGACCAACATATTTGCTCCAGTCACGATTACATCATTATTCAATCCCACCCCCCATTTATAAGTTAATTACATTCCCAACTATTTTTACATCCCAATTCTAACACAGATCTCAGTCAAGTACCAGCTCTTTTGCTACACCAAAAGCTGGCCACTAATAACAGTTTTCCCTCTTTCATTTAGCTTATGATTAATTCAGCAAGTTGGCTGGAAACAGAAATCAGACAAATCCCCAAACCTAAACCAGGTCTTGTCAGACCACTGTAGTCTGTTTCTGCCCTTAGTCCTTACGAATTTCAGCATAACCATCCCCAATTAGAATAGGTATCTGGACATATTTGGAGACAATTAAGAAAAAGGGGGGGGAAATGCCTGTTATCCTTGTACCTACTGAAGCTGAGAAATATCATTCATTTGACTATATGAACACTATCAGTCCCACAGAGTGGTACTTCTCATTATGTAACTAAAATCAAGTACGATCCCTGCAGGTATCTATAACATACCTATGAACAACATGGAATGTTTCCTTGCAAATTTGAGACCTTCGTTTCTGTCAACTTCACGGTTTTCCTATAAGACATAGCATTAATATGCATTATTAACAAAACAGACCAACAGAATACTTATTGCAGTTGAATTTGGTTTACCTTATCAATTTTGTTTCCAACTAGCATTTTCACTATGTCATTCCTTGTGCAGTATGTTTCCAGTTCATTTAACCAGTTATCCAACTTGACAAAAGTATCTCTTCTTGTGACATCATAAACTGAAAAACATTAGTAATATTATTCCCATACTATTTTTCCAAGAAATACAGCTTATATTACAAAAGTAACAAAAAATAGGCTTTTTGAATTAGAAAACTGAAGGAGTACTCAGGATTCTAATTCACGTATTAAAGCAAGAATTGGAAAAAAGAACATCCACCACCTCACATTACCAATGATACTAACGCAGAGTGACTCTAAAATTCAGTCATCTACTGTTTGTGGAGCAATTTATCTTGAAGCATTCTAGCTTACAGGCCAGACACTATGATTCTCCAACGAATCCTACACTTGCAGACTCCAGAAGTAGGATATTTGTTTACATCACTACAAAGAAGATATGTAAAGAGTACAGCATGTTCTGCACCTGAGTTAGTGATAATCAAAACCTGTTTAACACCACTCCTACACCTACTGATCTGACTAAAACTGTAAACTGATCACTGGTATTTATAAGGGTTTGGTGAACTACTGATTTTTCAGCATTTTAGTGTTTCAAACTGTTTAGCATGTGTGTGGGATACAAGGAATAATCTGCTAGGAGCAGAAAGGGCTCACGAAAGAAAGCAGACTTCATTAAACCTAAAATCAACTACTCAGCAACTACCCAAGAGCTACTATTTCAAGCTATGCACATCTTGTGTGCAGAGAGGCATAAACACTGGGTTTCAGTTAAACCTACAGCTTTGCACAAACAGCCTTATTTTTAGGAAGTTGTTAAACTGTCAGGAGATTATTAAATAAAACAAGAAAGCAAATAGAAAGAGCAGAACTTTCTAGCTCCCAACCAGTGTTTGCTTACTTTTACAGCTTTCAACAATAAGTGACAGGATCAGTGCCAGCAACTAGGTGACTTGACAAAACATGCCTTGACAGGATTTTCCTGTACCAGGAAGATACCACAACTCAGACCTGGGAAACAGCACATACAAACCAAAACCTAACAGGAAGTCTCACGAGAGAGGTTATTCAAAGTTAAACAATTTAAGTGGACACAGTAGCTTACGAAGAATCATAGAATAGCTAGGGTTGGAAAAGACCTGAAGATCCTCTAGTTCTAACCCCCCTGCCATAAGCAAGGACACTCCACACTAAACCATGCCACCCAAGGCTTCATCCAACCTGGTCAGACACAACTTAAAAAAAAGAAAAAAAAGAGAGAGAGAAAACCCAGACTTACTTCCCTGCCCTTACTCTGGTTATCTCCTCATTTCTAGCAGTGGAGAAGTAGAACTTCAGAGGTCACAGCCTATTTAATAGGTTTCCACATACAAAAGAAAAAAGACACTTCACCATGAAGCTGCAATTACAGGTTTTGGCCTGGGTGTCTCCCACATAGGATGGGTTTTATGCTAGTCTTTTTTAAGTGATTCTGACTGCATCACTCCCATTGGTATGGAGACACGAAAAGCTGAAAATCCCAGCCGAACTCCACAGTGCTTATACTATTTCATTAGGAAAAAAGAACAGGGAGAAGAAAAAAATGTTGCATACACACTCACACAGAAAGAAAATACTGAGAAGGTTTTTTATTTTGTTTTCCCTGACTCTGGCCTTAGTAAGCACAGGCAAAGACCAAAGATCATAAAGAAAAGTCCTAGCAGCATAGGGACAGCTCTGCACTATACCTTCAAACAGCAGTATCTTTTAATCTCATGCAAAAATCAGTGGTTCTCAGGCCAATGAGACTGACTACATCAACAATAGAGTAAGCATCAAAATAAAGATCTATCAGTTGCTCAACACCGATACAATGATTTTCAGCACCAATTAATATATTATAGAAAGCTTAACATGTTTGTATAACTCCAATGTATGAAAACCCCACAAGTTTATTCAAAATAGCATGCAAAGCTATACTTACCTAGGATTACACCTTGTGCACCTCTATAGTAACTGGGTGTTAATGTTCGGAACCGCTCCTGACCTGCAGTGTCCTAAAAAGCCATTCAGAACAATCCATTATTCAGAACTTGAACAGAATCCAGTTTCTCTCTCAGGTATTCTCCTTCTAATGAACATACGAACTAATGTCCAAAGTATATTCCACTACCACATTAACAGAGTTTGTACCCTCCCTTGCTTTTTTACTACAGGTTAACTTTGAAATTTTATGTTGTCTGCTCTGGGAAACACTTTTAAACTGTTAGCTGTAGTAAATAACTGGACTATGTAGCAATAAGATGGCCACTTCTGCAGAAGCATTTATTCTGCAGCTAGCATACCAGCAAGAAAGAAGCACAGGTGCGGTACTAAGATTTTGCAACAAGCATCAAAACCCATGGCAAGAAAACCAGTTCCCTCACTTTAACCACCCTGGTCCAATTATATTTGGTTCTGGGCCAACATAAGCACATTTAACATGCTATGACAGAGCAGAAGCAGAAGAAATAAGTCAAGGGTTTTTCTTGGTTTTTAAGGGAAGTTGAATTTACATCCTCAAAGTGTTAACAGGTCTGGAAAAAAAAAAACCCAAGTATTAGAATACTGTTTTCTTATCAGAGATTAATTTACAGTGCTCACTTGTTGCAGACATTATGCACAGAAGATTTAAATAACTTCATCAATTACACCAGGTTAGAAGCAACACAGGAATTACTGTGGATTCAAAAAGGTTCCCTGCCAAAGAACCTGAATAACTGAACTGGACTTAAAGCCAATCAGTCAATCCCACATATCTCAAAATGGGTTTGTGTCATCATTCAGCTTTACAGGCTTCTATTTTCCAGTTTACTGAAGAATCATTTCTTCATATTCACCAATATGAAAGAAGAGAAAACCCAAGTTAGGCCTATGTAACATTTTTCCATCCAAAGATCACTCATCCTGTAATAGGTCTAGTTTTCCTCCTACCTATATATTTTTCTTTCAACTTGCTGCAGTTATTTTCCTGGTCAAACCAATTTATTTTACTGATGTCACATCATTTTACTATTGTCACATCAAGACATAAGTCCTGTTTGCTAGTCAAGATATGAAACACCTTCAAAGCAACAGAAGCATGGAAATATGCATTTCATGTTGCTCTACTACTTCCCAAGAAAATGCATCTTGCTTATCTTGGACATCTTATTTATGAGAAACAAGGTCTTATTCTTGCCTGCTACAAGAAGTCACAACTAGGTCTGCATATTTAAAAGGTGCTTCAAGTCACACAAGCACGGAGGTTGGTTTGCAGAACTGCTGGAACAAGTCCAGAGGAGGGCCACAAAGATGATCAGGGGACTGGAGCATCTCCCATACAAAGACAGGCTGAGAAAGCTGGAACTGTTTAGTCTGGAGAAGAGAAGGCTGCATGGTGACCTCATAGCAGCCTTCCAGTACCTGAAATGGGGCTACAGGGATGCTGGGGATGGACTGCTCATTAGGGACTGTAGTGACAGGACAAGAGGTAATGGGTTCAAACTTACACAGGGGAAGTTTCAACTGGATATAAGGAAGAAATTCTTTCCTGTGAGAGTGGTGAGGCACTGGAATGGGTTGTCCAAGGAAGCTGTGAGTGCTGAATCCCTGGCAGTGTTCAAGGCCAGGTTGGACAAAGCCTTGGGTGGCATGGTTTAGTGTGAGGTGTCCCTGCCCATGGGTAGGGGGTTGGAACTAGATGATCTTAAGGCCCTTTCCAACCCTAACTATTCTATGATTCTAATGGAGAATGTTTAAAAAAAGGCTTGGAAGTACTCTTCCTTCACTTGCCATGAATTTAGAAGTTCTGCTTTTAACAGGAGTACATAGAATCATAGAATAGTTAGGGTTGGAAAGGACCTTAAGATCATCTAGTTCCAACTCCCCTGCCATAGGCAGAGACACCTCACACTAAACCATGCCACATGTTAACAACTCTAAAGGCTAAGATTACAGACGCTGCCTCTCCTTCCTTCAGATGCACCTTCTACAAGAAAGACTGAGCTCAAGCCTATAAAAACCCTTGTAAGAGGGCTATGATGTTCTAGCCTAAAAATCATTTTGAGGTAAAATTTGAGCACAAACTGGGCATGCAACAGCAATGCTTAACCTTTTAATACACTACTGAATTTTGCCTAAGACATTTAGGTTAAGTGCAACCTTTTAAAACCTGCTAAGTATATACAAGAATGCTGCATACAGGGAAGTCTCAGCTTAGTGAGGGATAAGCCTTTGGAAGTTAAGCAATAATTTACTCATTTTAAAAGAAATCGAGGAATGGCCACATACACTGTGTTAAAGTCTGATTTAGTACCATTTCACTTCTCCTTTTCCTTACTCCTATCACAACCAAACTTGGAATCAGTGCTGCAAAAAGAGCTCATAAGCAACACAAGTGCCCAATTAAACAGTTGTTCCAGTTAATTCCACCTTCTGAATCGTTCATTATTAATCTCTCACTCCTCAAAATCACCTTCATATTAAATAGAAAAGTATTCTATACAAACTACATTACACAAGCCATCACTATTCCTAAGGCATAGCAATACATTAAGAACTTAGGATACACTTACCCATATTGCCAGTTTAGCTTTGTTTCCATCAACAGAAATAGTTTTCACCTTGAAGTCCACACCTAGAGAAGGAAATATATTTCAGTTCTTCAAACATACTACAGCTATTATTTAAGAGAAAGTAAAGAGAACAGAAAAAAACTGAGAAGAAGTTGTGCTTTGACAGGAGCAGGAAGAGTAAATTTCATTGCCTATTTATGAAAATTGCTCCTAAACTCACGGTTCTGCTAGAGACAGATTTTACAAAAGCCTAAGGGCCTTTTCCGCCACTGACTCAAAATGCAGTAAGTACTTACGGAAGTAAGGCAAATACTACATTTCCTGCATTAAAGCACATATCCCAGGACAAACATTCAAGTTTATAATTCAAATGGGTTAACTTACATTTTGTCGCAAACAAACGACAGACTAGGAATAATGTGGGGGCCTACTAGGATGCTGGAGAAGGACTTCATCAAGGACTGTAGCAAACGGACAAGGGGCAAAAGGTTCTTATTTGAACAAGTGAGATTCAGGTTAGCTATACGAAGTTCTTCACTGTGAGGGTGATGAAGCACCGGAATAGGTTGCCCAAAAAAGTGGTAAATGCTCCATCCCTGGCAGCGCTCAAGGCCAGGCTGGACAGAGCCTTGGACGACATGCTGTACTGCAAGGCATCCCTGCCGATGGCAGGGGGGCTAGAACTAGCTGGTATTAGGGTCCTTTATAACCCAAACCATTCTGTGATTCTGTAAACTTTCTACTCATTACTCATACATGTTTTCTCCTTGAGTATATCCATCACCTTGAGAAACAAAATACTTTCAAAATAAAGAAGGAAGCTGCATTCAGGTAACTATACACTCTGTTTCCTATCTTAAACAACCTGACCAAGGCCCATCAAGGTGAACATGCAGAGATAAACTGTATAAGGGGACACTCATCTACTCTATGACTCTATTCTGTGAGAAGTAACATTATATGACAATAACTCCTCTAATAAAGATGTCAAATAAGCTTTGAATGATTTGAACACATAGTATACCTCTTACAGGATTCCTGCAATATGAGGAACTCCCCAATACCATGCTCCATGACCAAGAATTAAAAAACAAAACAAAAATGTCAAGCCAAGGTGTGCAAGATGTTAATGACTGCAAATTTGAAGGATATAGCAACACACATCAGTTTGAAAAGCTGAGGATAGCTATGATCTGTTTTGTTGTAATTTAATCCTTAGGTTACCAATAACAAGTAACTGGAAGTATGTTTCAATTATTTCAGAGCGACTCTCAGTCCTCAAGAAACAGGAGCCCTGAAAGGAACTAGTAGTATGGAAAGCTGATCCACTCTAAAGCTGTTCATGTAAAGGTAACAGAAAACTTTTTGCACTTTGACTTACATCTGCTACAAATGTTTAACTGCTCTTATATAAAACATTTAAGCAGGGCATCATGATCAGCAAACTGTGCTTATAGTTCCAAGGCTATGCAGATTACAAACAAGCACAAACAGCTGCCAAAGTATGTTCAATTTAGCCACAGAGGGTATACAGGATGCTTAAGGAAGCGCACATTGCAAGCAGATTTACAGCTCACTGCAAGTGAGGTTTAAACAGTTTTTTTTCTCTTTATTTCAAGGAAAACTCCACCAAGCTACATTAACTTTTGCAGTAACTGAACAGAACTCTATTTTTTTCAGGGATTAAGCTAGGTTAGAGACTAGGAATTATCTCTTCTTCCACTGTAATTGTGCATTTCTTTCTGTAAACTGTAAAAACAGCCATTGCTCAGCCAGGATGTCCAACAGCTCAGACTGCATTCTTTTATCAATCAGTCCGACATCAAAACCTGTTGCTGTAGATATTATTATTGTCAGATACTTAACGCAACAAATGAAAGGTATGTCATAGTAATTTCAAGAAAGAAAACTTTCTTCCTTAGGACAAATGACTAAAGGGTATTTTGAAGCCACAGTATCCTTCTCATTCAGTAAACAGATTCACTATCTTGTGCCTGAACAGTTAACAGAACGTACATATACACCTTTAGTTAGCCTTGCTGCTGGCTTAAAATTAACAGATGCTTTAAATTCTCCATAAGCAATGCAAGCAAATTAAGAATCTGAAGTAGTGAATAAATCCCATGTGTGACAGACTTACTATTGAAAAGCAGAAGTATTAAAACTACCTAAGAGCACATCAAAGTATATCCTCTGAAATTATCAAGAGATGGCAAACATAATTCTAGCAAAGCAAGGAGTTCAACACATATAAAAGCAAGTTTAAAAAACAAAACAAAAAAACTTCTAATAACTATGGTTTTTTATTACTTGATCTGCCACAAAAAAGGAAAAGCAGAAAAAATGCAGGGCTGAGGAAATCTTTTTAAATTGAATAAACAGGGTACTTATGTTCCCTAAATACTTCAGTGAAACACAGACATGTTTGTGTGGCATGTCAGTTCCAAGCTTTCAAGAGTGATGCTTCTACCCCTGACAACAGAAAGCAGACAGTGCTTTTCACCATGCCTTGAAGGAAGCCAGAAGCAAGACAGCTCTATGATACTGTACTCCTGTGTGTTGACACCTGCAGTACCTGGCACTACACACTAATCTACTGTGGACTTACAGCCTGCAAGGAATAGCTCTGTTGCCTGCATGCTGCTCTCGCATTTAGCTCAATGTGCCATGCTGTATTTACAGGAAGTATAAGATGAGCTAGAGCATATTATTTCTGGGGCAGGTAACTGACAAGATGGACAGCTTAACATTGGAGGACTCCAAGTGCAAGGAAGGCTAAAAAGTTATGAGACATCAGATCTGTGCAAAACATCACTTATGAAATAGGAACTGCACTGAACACTTATCTAGACTATCTCATAAAAACAGCAGGCAAGTAAAGACAAGCATAAGCAGTAAGAACAGAAAATACTAGGGTACATATAGCCTAAGAAGATCCATGTGATGAAACCCAGCAAACATGCCAGGGAATGCAAGGAGGACAGGTGATCCTACTACAGGCAGAGTAGGATCTGCCAGTAGCAAACCCTGAGTTGTTGCTATGTAACAGCCAACACTTAGCTACCACACATTGCTGTTGCGCATTTTGATAAATCTCAAAGAATTACTTCAGGAAGTAATTCCTTAATTTCTCAAATAGTGCACTAATGCCAGTTTTTGTGAAGAGTATTCTGCTGTACGAACAGCAGAATGAAAAACAAACCCAATAAAGATGCCCACACTGACACCAAATTAGTCTATCAATACTCAAAACATGACGAAAGCTAAGGTAGCTATTCTGCACTGACTTTCTGGTCCATATGGTTGATATACCAAGAAAGTGATGTGATTTGAAGCATATATTGTGTCAAAACTACTTAGATTAGAACACAAGATTGCCATCTTCAACACCTGGTCTGCTCCACTCCCATTTCCTTCCATGCTACCTTCCCTCATGAACTGAGGTAAGGCTACTTGCACAAATACAATTTTATGAGCAATGAAATGAACAAAAATAGGCCTCCCCCCTTGGCTGCTCAGTGCTTTATGTGAAATAGTACTCCTGTCTTATTAACAAAAATTAATCCATTTATTGACTTCTAGAGCAATTAAACACAGCTGGCTTTGTTTGCCAACAGCTGAACTCAAAAAATTTTACGAAAGTCCTTAGCCAGAAGTCTTCCTACAGAGGTAGTAAAAAATGCAACTGAACTGCATTGGGGGTAAAAGTCATCTCTATTTTTGATTACTTCAGTTATTAATTTGGCACAGAGCTGCATCACTTTCTTTGAAGTTTCATTCTGCTTCATTGGACAACCACCTTTATAGTATATCCTACATTCTGGGTCACAACTCCAGCACAACTGACATTACTGTTGGTAGGTATTACACCAACACAGCAAGAACATCATTGCTTTCTTCCCAGCAGCTCATAGATTCTTGGCTCTCTTCCCTTCTTCAAGCCTGAGAAGTTATCAAGGGACTAGGCAGGAGAGAAAAAGCCGCATTGTAATTTCCTCCCTAAAAAGAAGAAGCAGAAGCCACACAGAGCCTAGTACAGTCTAGTATTGCCACAATTTGCAAGACCTAGCTGTTCTAAAGACCAACTGTTCTAAAGGGAGCCTCCAGTCTTCTTAAGATAGCTACCAAGTGTCATATTGAGCACAAGTCCAAACAATTTGAGAGTTACCTTGCACCAAAAAAAATAATTTAAAAAAAAAAACACCAGTAGATGTAGCAGTAGCTCTTACGTTTCTATTTTAGTCTGAAACACAGGCAAACAGCAAACTGCAGGTTGTTCCACCAGAGCTTTTTCTGCCCATACCTATCACTCCCACCTTCATGGTGAAAGGTGACATTTATATCTGGTTTCCCCGCCAAGGATATATTTTTCTATAAAGGGGAGAAATACAGGCCAGTACAGTCAGTGGTCTAACCAATAAGCGCTGCATGCTGGAACTGCATCCACATCATTTTTTCACTACAAGGCACAAGACATGTCTGAACTTCACCACCAGTCAGGCAAGTCTGAACAAGCTACAGTTTTGTCCTGAAGGAGGCATAAACTTTTCTAATGAGCATCAGCACAATACTTACCGATGGTTGCTGCAAGTTCCGGGTCAAATGTATCATCTGTGAATCGCAGCAGAAGGCTGACAAGAGGGAAGAAAAATAAGAGTTGCTATTACTGCAGCATACCCATAGCTTGCCCAAAGTTTGTAAATTACAAGTCTGAAAGTAACAACAGGATCACACAACTAAATAAAAACACAATTAATTTTTCCATAATTTCTCTCCTACAACAGCCAAAGAAGGGAACAAGGAAAAAAAACCAGTAGACAGACTCTGCTAAAATAGCACAGGCCTCTTCTATGCCTAGAATCACAGAATAGTTAGGGTTGGAAAGGACCTTAAGATCATCTAGTTCCAATCCCCCCTGCCATGGGCAGTGACACCTTGCACTAAACCATGTCACCCAAGGCTCTGTCCAATCTGGCCTTGAATACTACCAGGGATGGAGCATTCACAACTTATTTGGGGCAACCCATTCCAGTGCCTCACCACCCTAACAGGAAAGAACTTCCTCCTTATATCTAATCTAAACTCACCCTGTTTAAGTTTGAACCCATTACCCCTTGTCCTGTCACTACAGTCCCTGATGCAGAGTCCCTCCCCAGCATCCTTATAGGCCCCCTTCAGATACTGGAAGGCTGCTATGAGGTTTCCATGCAGCCTTCTCTTCCCCAGGCTGAACAGCTTCAGCTTTCCCAGCCTGTCTTCATACAGGAGGTGCTCCAGTTCCCTGATCGTCCTCGTGGCCCTCCTCTGGACTTGTTCCAACAGTTCCATGTCCTTTTGATGTTGAGGACACCAGAACTGCACACAATACTTCAGGTGAGGTTTCACGAGAGCAGAGTAGAGGGGCAGGATCACCTCCTTCAACCTGCTGGTCACGCTCCTTTTGATGCAGCCCAGGATACGGTTGCTTTCTGGGCTGCAAGCACACACTGCAGCCGGCTCATGTTCATTTTCTCATTGACCACCACCCCCAATTCCTTCTCTGCAGGGCTGCTCTGAATCTCCTGTTTGCCCAACCTGTAGCTGTGCCTGGGATTGCTCTGACCCAGGTGTAGGACCTTGCACTTGGCATGGTTGAACTTCATGAGGTTGGCATCAGCCCACCTCACAAGCATGTCAAGGTCCCTCTGGATGGCATTCCTTCCCTCCAGTGTATCCACCGAACCACACAGGTTGGTGTCATTGGCAAACTGGCTGAGGGCGCACTCAATCCCACTGTCCACGTCAGCAACAAAGATGTTGAACAAAATCTAGTCTATGACCCAGTATGACTCTTTGAAAACAAAGCATGAAGTTGTAAAATCAGTTACCTGAACATTCACATGGTCTGCTTCTCCAAGCATTTTACTTCTATCTTATCCTATTTCGGTTGTCCCAGAATTCAGTACAGAAGATTTTCTTTTCTTTGAAGTTTCATATTGCCTCACCCAGCATCTCTAAGTTTGAGTGAAAAGTCAGCTTCTCACCCCAGAAATAACTCTGAACTGGACACACAGCAGAACAGTAAGGAACAGAATTATCTCACCACTATCTTCAAATTTTTTATCTTTTTATAAGGACTGTCACACAAACAACATTTCCCCCTATCCTTATGGATACATTTGCTACCAGAAGAAGAGCAGCAGCTACAAATAAGACTCATCAGGACATCACACTCAAGTAGTAGGGTCCCTCAAAGAAATGCCCTTAAAGCCACTGTATCTGTGCCAAATGTAATTATTTTGGCAAGAGACAAAGATTCAGCATATGGTTTTTAAAATCACCAGTCTTATGCCTCTGTGGCAAGTGTATATTACCATGTGGCAGGCAGCTGTTTGCTATGACTGACAACTTCTATTCATTTCCACAACAGAGAAACAAAACAAAGCCCTATTTATTTTTTGGTGTCTCCCCATTTTTCCCCTCCTCTCTTCTTTCTGCATGTGAATTCAGCTGCCAAGTCCTTTTTAAGCATTTGGACACAGTCCTGCATTGATAGAAAAGCAACTACTGAAATTCTTTTACTTGAATAAGGCTGGGTGACAACTCCAAAGATAACCGCAGACCAATCTTTTTTTCCCTACTGCAGAATCCCTAAACCACATGGTAGCTTTATTTATCAAATAATAATCAAAATTTAAAAAAAAAAATAATAATTTGATAGCACATTGGTTTTTACTGGTACCTTCAGACAGTTGTATCAGGACGCTATTTAAGAGCAGCTATTTTTAGTTGCAACCAAGCCTAGTTTCACTCAAAACAGACAAAATATGGAACCCCATTCTGCTACCAGAATAAACACATCAGTTTACAAGTCCTGAGTTCTAAATCCAGCCAACTTCTGCTTTCCCCACCTTTCCTTCATATACAGATATACTCTTCCACAAAGTACAGCACATTCACAGGGACCAGGTTTAAGGCAGCATTTGGTTCAGTCAGGACTCCAGCCACTTACCACAATCATGCTAATACAAGCTTAACATCTGACCTTTCCTAAAGTAATAGGCAAGTGACACAAAATTCAGGTATATTTCAATAGAAAACTTCTGTACCTGAACAACTGTAGTGTTATTGCTTCATAGCAATTTATTTTCTCTACATAAAGTCTCTTCTAATAACTTTACTAACATAAAGAAATACCCACGTAAGTAGGTATACAAAACTACTGTCCATACTATCTGTCTGAGGATAAAAATTTTTCCACTTATAAGAGATGACCTCAACTAAAAGAAATTTGTTCATATCATGTCTGTCACCAGAGGCCTACTGTACTAGATTACCAACTCAGCAGGCAATGCAAAGGAGTGGCTCACAGATTTTTAACAGATACATTTTGTTTGGTTTGGGCAGGTTTTTTCTTTGTTATGACTGCTGTTGTTTTCTGTTTGTTTTAACTAGCAACTTACACGTTATTAGAGTCATAGTAGAAATCTGATCACTGCCATAAAAATCACCAAATCCAACATGACTAGCATAGTGCATTCTTAGATGCCATTTATATCCCACTTCCTTTAGTAAGAACTATGACACTAACATAAAGAAAAAAATACTAGAAGGTAACTTAGACAAAAGCCATGAAAAAGGCAGGGCATGGGAGGGGCGGGGAGCAAATCAACCTCAAAGTACTCGAGAAACAGGATAACTAGCAGAAGAATCAGTGGCAGAACTACTTCACTGCTTATTTCAGAAGCCCCTGTGCACCCTCTGCACCCAGTGCGGGGTCACTTGTGACTCTCCATTTATATATTATGTACAGGATGACCCGCAAAGGGGCACACACCAGCGCCGCCCTCCCCTCCCGGGTAAGGGGCCGGGGGAGGGCTGCGGAAGGGGCTGGCAGCCCTGGGCGGGGACAGCCGCTCGCCTGAGGAGGACTGGCTGAGAAGGGGCGAGGAATCCCCCCCGCAGGGCTTACACCTCCTCAGGGCAGGCCGCGGGCAGGTCGGGCGGCCGCGGAGGCAGAGGTGACGTCGTCCAAGTCAGAGTCACGGGAGGCTAGGCCGTGCCCGGCCGGTGCCCCGCGTCGTGGCAGGAGAAGCTGGGGGAGGCGTGCGCTCCCTCACCTGGATTTGCCGACACCGCTCTCGCCAATGATGAGGATCTTCAGGGTAGTCAGCACGTCCTCGTCCATCCCGTCAGCGCGTCCGGTCCGGTCCGGCCTAGGCCTGGCTCAACCCCGACCGACGCTCCCTGCGCAGGCTGCAGCGGCACAGCCTGCGCCTGCGCAACCCGCCGCCCCTGTCCGAGCGCCCCCTCGCCGCCTACTCGGCGCATGCGCCTCAACTGCGCCACCGGCGGGGGAGAAGCACAAAAACACCGGCGGAGGGTTCATGTGTGGCTGGCGGGAGCTGAACCGGGCCCCGGTGTTTGTGTACGGCGGGCTGGGAAGACGGGGTGCCGCTTCTCCATGAGGTTGGAGCCCCGCTCCTGCCCGTGCCTTTGGGGTGTGGGGACTGCCCATGGGTTTTCAGTGTCTGCTGTTGTCAGGAATCGGGGTCGTTGGAGGAAAGAAACCGGATAAAATAGCAGGGAAGGAGAAGACTTTAGCCGGAGCAGAGCAAGCAGCCGTCTCTCGAGGAGGCAGCTAGTCAGGAACCCACCACCAAAATAACCCAAGGTCGTTAGATCAGTACCTCCTCCTATGCCCATCAGAGTAAATGACACTACATACTTTTCTGTCAGCAGAATCTGCCATTCTCCATTAAAAGCCCTAAATGCGCTTCTAACTTTGTTTCACGTTTGCCTCTGTATAACCAATGCGGCTGACGTGCTATCATGCTTGAAACCTACCTCAGGCCATGTGTAAGCAAGTGCAACTCTTAATCAAACACATGTCTGATGTGAGGCTGAAATGCTCCTCGGCCTATGCTACAGTTCTTGGGCCAGCTGTTCGCGTCCAGAGATGTACTCCACAGTACAGGAAATGGCCTTAGCTTCTTGTGCAGTCACACGGAATGAAAGACATGAAGCCATGTCACAGACTGCATAAGGCAGGTGTTCCTGTGAGGCTGCCGTGGGGTTTGTCGGCGTGCTGGCTGCAGAGGGCACAGTCCTTCTAGCAGAAGCCCGGGTTTGCTGGGCAGTTGCCTTCAAGGGAATTACAGGGTTAACAGAGTAACCCTTGTTTTGTGTCTGCGGTAAACAGTTCTGGTGCCTGGCTCCTTCCCCTTGCAGAATCTGATCTCCTGCCTCTTTTACCCCAGAAGACCAACTCCCAGGATGAGTGCAATAACAATAATTATCCTATTAAATTATGGAGGCATATTCTATAATTAAATATGTTCAACTGACTGGCTGTGTTTATACCAGGACTGTGCCTGTTTATTAGTAATTATCAGAGTTTTATTGAAGGTGTGACTTAGATTTCATGGTTTGGATTGTGTTTTGCAGCCATACAAGAAAGCACTATGTCAATACTCTAGTTTTTGCTGAAGCACGTTGGAACTATGGGGTTTTAGTGTGAAACAGGATGAGAATTAGAATTTGGAGAGTGGATCCAAACAGCGAAGTATTCTACTAAGGATGCTGAATCCCAGAGAGTGTTTGTATTCTGGGAATTGACTTATCCCATCCCCCCATCCCCCCCCCCAGCATAACTAACCATAGAATAAAGCTATTCAATATGGATATTAGTCCTGATTCTATACCTTACTCAGAATGAAAGGTTGGCCAGGATGGCATTCAGGTTCTTGATCTTAATGATAAGCAGACACCAAAAAGCAGTCAAAGCCTGGCCTAACAGCTCATGCTATGGATGTGATGCTTTAGACCTTCCTAAGCATACCCTCTGAGAGTAGGTGTTTCTCCATGTTGTCCTTCCTCACATAGAACTACATAGTTCTCTTAGTCTGAGATTGGATCTGTGTGCTGCAGTTAACTTGTCTGTTGCCTGTTTATCTATTTTAAGCCTGGAAAGCCAGGCCGTGTTGTGCATTTTTCATCCTATTATAGGAGGCAATGGTAGTAGATGATTAAAGTAGCCCAAACCTAGATCCTTCAAAATAAGAGCATTATTTATTCACTGAAAGATGTGCAATAATCAGGGCAGAATCACAGAATGGGCTGGGTTGGAAGGGACCTTAAAGATCATCTTGTTCCAACGTCATTGCTACAGGCAGGGACACCTTCCATTGGACCAGGTTGCTCAAAGCCCCATCCAGCCTGGCCTTGCATCACTGGCCTGGCCTTGGTCACTATCAGTTCTTTGTAATACATTGAAGTTAAGCCACATCTTGTTTACAAGAATCCCAATTTTACCTCCATATTGCCTTTTTCACCCCAAATGCACTTGTTTTCCTATTGAGCTTTTGTAGGGTTTCTTCAGTGAAGCCATCTCCAATTTGGGAGAGACTTGTTGGGAGACTAGTCTGCTGTAATTCTTGGGTGTCTGCCTGTTTTTTTACATGCTTTTCACTACTCATCAGGAGTCCTCACCTACTCGTGACAGCCCAATCCCTTTCTTTAATAAAGCTGGAGGTTCATTTTATTGGGGTTTTTTTAATTTTTATCATTTACTATCCCAGTGATCCCAGCCTCAGATGTGGGAGGGTCAAGCCATAACAGCTTGGTTAACCTCCTTGATAATTAGTCTTCCTAGAAGAATACTGGAGGTCTTTTGACTGTATCTTTTTATGCTATGCTGTTTCCTCTTGATTTCTTCTCAATGATCTCTGGATTTCTGGCAGAATGCCACCAAGCAGATCAATTTGTCTGTGTATACACTTGTAAATAATTATGCATATACTTTCCTTATTGTTCATACACTGCTAAGGGAAGCAGTCTGATGGTAGGAAACTAGCATAACTTGTTCCAAGGCAGCTTGTCAGCGTGTATGCAGTAGTATATATGTAAAGAGATTGAATTTGCACTTCAGGGTTACCTCTCAGGTTTTTACAGTCTAACGTGGAGGCTGCATCATTCAAGGGAAGTAAAAAAAATGTCAGCTCCATCTCAGGTAGCACTAAATGTATGTGATCAATGTTCCTGAGGTTTTGATTACTTCACAGAAGTAACAAAGAATGGAAAACAGCTTAACAGTGATACTTCCTGTATTCTCAGCATCAAAATTCCCTGTCCCATGTGTTATGGACTTGGCTATATCCTTGACTGTGAAAACAGGTTATTGGGACTGAGTAACTGTGACTGCCTTTCTCAGATGATGGGGAATTGTTTACAGTCCCTTCCTTAGAGTTAAACGGCCATTGCAATTCACATGTCCTCAGGGGACCCTAGACCAGTTGCATAGCACAGTGCCCTTAGGGAGCCACTGAGAGCAGGTAAAGACTAGAAGGACCTCCAACCAGTTTGTTTCTGCTGAACTAGCTGCAGAGAGACCTTAGCAACTGAGAGGAGTGTGTCAGTAACGAGTCAGTAATAAGATGTGAGAGACATAAATAACGAAGTGTTCCCTCAGTCTCATGCTGTGTCTGAAAGACACGCCTTTGGTAAGTTCACTTGAACCATCTACCATAGCTTGAATATGGGAATAATGGTATTTGCTATAGAAGACTACAGAAACAGCAAGGGTGATATGCTGAGGGAGCTAAGAGTTTGTTTTCCCTATAAGCACGGCCTGGGTTAGTATGAACTGTGAAATTCATGATGGGAGACTGGCTATACAAGTGCATGGCTGGCCTTCTCTCTCCCCCTTCACTAATGCTATCACTAGTCAAAAGAGGCCTTGGAATGTATAGGTTCTGTTTAGGTACACAAAAGTCTCAGGAGCATGTATGCCTACAGGTGTCAAAGTCCTTAATTCACTGTTACTTTGAAAGATTTTCTCAGTTATGCCTAAAATGCACAATGCCCAGCAGAAGCCGAGAAGCTCTGCCACTTCAGAGAGGTTGACAGCGATATATAGGACTCATGTTGAAATGACTAATCCTGCTCTCCCATTTCCAGATTGTGAGGCTGACCCACGGGTTGTCGTGGCGGTGAATCAGGAGTTATGATTCACAGTGAAACAGGTACGATTGCTCAGCTCACCAGTCCCTCCTGGTAGAAATGACACACATATCCATGCTCATTCTTTTTTTCTTCTTCACACAGTAATTTCCAAACTTGTAAAAGTTACTATCTGCATATGTGATAGATTCAGGGAGGTTCCTTTTCTGTGTGAAATCCTTAAACACAGCATATCCATAGAATTTCACATTCAGCAAATCATAGTAAGGATTGAAAGTGCAGCAATAGTCCCAGAGCTCTAGGCAGGATTTCTCTGGAGACCACATTGCAATATAAATGATCCTGCTGTGGCTGGCCACTCCTTTTCTGAAGAATACAGCCTAGATTTATGAAGCAGCTACACTCTGAGAAATTAAAATACACTGCTTATAGTCAACACAGTTGTAAAAAGTGGATTACATACAGCACTGAAGTTGTAACAGACAGGAATCAGCTACTTGAGAACAACAAGAAAAATAGTGGTTTTGACACTTAAAAAGCTATGGTCAGATATGAAAGTGATATACTAGAACTTGTCAGGGAAACCCAACATAAGGAGGACATGGACCTGTTGGAGTGAGTCCAGAGAAGGATCACAGAGATGATCAGAGGGCTGGATCACCTCTCCTGTGAAGACAGGCTGAGAGAGTTGAACTTGTGAAGCCTGGAGAGGAAGATCCAGGGAGACCTTACAGCAGCTTTCCACTGCCTAAAGGGGGCCTATAAGAAATCTGGAGAGGGACTTTTTACAAGGGCACGTAGGGACAGGACAAGGGGGAATGGCTTTAACCTAACAGAGGAGAGCTTTAGATTAGATATTAGGAAGAAGTTCTTCACTGTGAGGGTGGTAAGATGCTGGCACAGGTTGCCCAGAGAAGATGTGTCTGTCCCATCCCTGGCATTGTTCAAGGCCAGCAATGGGGCTTTGAGCAACCTGGTTTAGTGGAAGGTGTTCCTGCCCATGGCAGAGGGATTGGAACTAGGTGGCCTTTGAGGTTGTTTCCAACCTAAACCATTATCTCATTCTGTGGTTCTGTGATTCTATATATTTGGAAGATCATTACCCGAGTCTTGCATGAAGATCATGAGTAGATTCCTGATTTTGTGCTAGAATAATTTGCTTGCTGAAAATAATGCAAAAAACTTAGTTGAATACTTTGAAACGTTACTTTACTAGATATAAGGTGGAACACTCAAGGAACAGCACATCTTCTCTGCTGGAAAATGGAGAAAAAGGCTAGCCACCTCCTGTTTACACTGAACTTTGTCCAGATAAATTGATTAATCATTTAATCACAACTAATGCAAGCAGTAATCTTAAAAATGACAGCTTACCTTTCTGCATCATGTCATGAACCTTTAAGCCAAGCACAGCTTTTAAGAATGGATGACCCAAATACTTTTTTAAATGTCTCTAAAGCAACCATTGAAAGATGTAAACAATAATGATACAGAGGTAGATTCCTGATTAGGGTTGTTAGATTCCTGCAAAACATTAATTAAATTCAAATGAGAGAACACCTTTTTTATATTTAAAGTACCTGTAGTGCACATCAACAATGAAAAGGGTGACACAAGAGTTTTCAAAGGGTGCATTAAGAACAACAAAGATCGGATGTTAAAGCTTTTCCACAGCTTCTCTTCATAAGCCCTTCATGAGCGTACTGAATACTGGGTGCTGCAAATTGTTCCTTTTTCATGACCAGTATAATTGTATTCCATGAAGCACAATATAGTATATATTTACCACTGAGATCAGAAGACAGAAAAAAAAATAATATCATAGAGTATTTGACAGACCAGGTTGATCTGGAGTGTTTCCTCTCAGTCTTAATGAAATAAAAAGCAGTAATACATTTCCAAAGCTTAGTATTTCCATATTGGTTCCTCAGTTTTCTGAAGGCCACCTTTGGATTTGGTTTGGACTTCCTGTGTTGGCAGGAGAGCTAACGATATGTTTCATGAATATGGTAAGCTTGATAAAAGGCACACAGTAAATGTGCATCTGTGTGCAGTACCTTTCTGCTTTAGCAAAATCTGTATACCTTACAAACAAGGGAACATGGGTTCCTTCTCAGAAAGCAGCTGTTCTGAAAGAACTCTTCCCATTTTCAAAGAGGGTGTACTTCAAATGATTATTTTAAGGGGGGGAATCTGGAATGACTTTGCATTTAAGAAAGAACATACTCATTTCTCCTTTGCCAGCTGCTTACAATACTTCACATGGTTTTTGTTGGGGGGAAAGGGGAGAGAGGAGGAATAACCCCTTCTCTACTGTGAGACATCTTATCAGTAATCCCCTCTGAAGGGATAACATACCTCATGTAGCATTATGTCGCATGTTCCTGCAGGATTAGCTGTTAGAGTGGGATAGAGTGGATTAAGTAACCACTGTCATCAGAATCTTGCCCTTTGCATAACTTTGTGTGGAGCAATCCTGATAAATCAGAGGATCTGGTGGGCAAAGGACAGACACAACATCAAGGCAGGGATTGCAAAGTAAGCCAGACAACAAGCTGTATTAAATCTGTAACAGTCAACGGAAGAAATGTACACAAAGACATAAATCCAAATGCGGCAAATCAAGGCCTACTATGGTAACCAGTTTTATCAGGTCAGAGCAAAGTCCATCTGTCATCCATGACACAAGCTATGCCTAAGCCACAGCATATGAACAGGACAAGCATGTAATTATACTTGCCCTGAATGTTACTGCAGACTTCAGCAGCTTGTGGCCCAGGACCTTGTGAGCCTGTAGTGATAGTGTCTTCATATACAGTAGCTGTGTTTCTCTTAAATAATAGCAGTATTTCTCGTCATAGAAGAGAATTTTTCTTCCATGTATTCTGAACATAGCCTTCTGTGGCTGAGTTGAGCAGGTTAACTACGTATACATTCTTATTTTTGTTTTATACTTTCCCCCTGCTGCCTTAATTTGAATTCCTTTCTCAGATTAGGTGCAACCATGAACAACTGTCTATTTGCTTACTCTATGATTACTTACTTAAGTGATATCTTACTGTCATGGTTTAAACCCAGCCACAAAACTCATTCACTCACTCAACCCCACTTTCTTGCCCTCCCCTGCTTCCAGAGGGATGGGGAGGAGAATCAAAAGAATGCAACTCCNATCTTACTGTCATGGTTTAAACCCAGCCACAAAACTCATTCACTCACTCAACCCCACTTTCTTGCCCTCCCCTGCTTCCAGAGGGATGGGGAAGAGAATCAAAAGAATGCAACTCCCACAGGTTCAGATAAGAACGGCCCAGTAACTAAGGTATAACACAAATCACTGCTGCTACCACCAATAATCATAATGATAAAGGAAATAACAAGGGAAGAGAATACAGCACATCACCAACCACCAACAGATAACTCACCACACCCCACCCCAACCGAGCACCGACCGAATACCTCCTCCAGCTCCCCCCCCAGAGAACTAGCCCTTCCGGGTAACTCTCAGTTACATCCTGGGCATGCTGTGCTATGGTATGGAATACCTCTTTGGTCAGTTTGGGTCAGGTGTCCTGGCTGCTTCCTCCCGGCCTCCCCTCCTGCCTGGCAGAGCATAAGGCTCACAAAGTCCTTGGTCAGAATAAACATTACTTAACGACAACTAAAAACATTGGTGTTATCAGCTCTGTTCCCAGGTTGAGTCAAAACACAGTGCTGCACCAGCTACTAAGAAGGAGAAAAATTGACTGCTACTGCTGAACCCAGGATACTTACATGATTTTGTAGATCTCTGTCATATCCTTCCATAGTTTAAACTTTTTCAGCCAGAGAAATCATGATCTAGTTAATTGTTCCTCATATGGAAGCCATTACAGTTTTAATTATAGCATTTTCACTTTGCTGTACTGCTGCTTCCCTGTTATATCCTTTTTCAAATGAGATTAGAACTAGACAAAGCACACAAAAATTTAGTGAGTCTAGGGCTGAGAATGGAATGTTTTCTGTTTTATTCTATGAGTGTTTTCTAATGTTTTCTAAAAGTTTATGTGTTTTATTGGTCACCAGTTAGCCCTGAGCAGATGTTTTCATAGACATGTATTACAGTTATTTCTGCTTCCTTTACCTATTTATTCCAGTCTTTTTACTCCTGCATAGTTACATTCTGACTGTTCCTGCCATCAAGGACAGTATCAATAGTTGTTCCTCTTGGGTTATCTGTTTAGTGGAGAAGTTATTTTTGGAATCCAAGCCTTCATTCCTAGCACTATGCCTAGACATGGTATTTTATCTAACTTACCTTGGAGGTAACAGAGGGCTTCATTATTACATGAGTTTCCTGTCCTCTCAGCCTCTCTGAGAGACTCACCACATCTGAGAGGCTCGTCACGTCATTGCCCCTGTGATTGCCTTAGTCAGGTGGTCTGTTGTATGCTCCTACACTGTTGTTGAATGCATGTTATGTAATCAGTTTCCAATAAAGGAAAAGCCTTAATACTAAGTTATAATAACCATGTGGCTCAAAGGTTGCCCCTACACACAAGCTGGCTGATAAGATAGGAACATAAAAACCTATGAAAGAAGCTATGTAGCAGTTCTCTTATAGTAGTGTGAATGTGGCAAAGGGAGGAAGTAGAAATGGGCTTTGGCANTAATCAGTTTCCAATAAAGGAAAAGCCTTAATACTAAGTTATAATAACCATGTGGCTCAAAGGTTGCCCCTACACACAAGCTGGCTGATAAGATAGGAACATAAAAACCTATGAAAGAAGCTATGTAGCAGTTCTCTTATAGTAGTGTGAATGTGGCAAAGGGAGGAAGTAGAAATGGGCTTTTGGCACAAGATGGGACATCTCTCTCTGGCAATACCTCCAGCAAATGGAGTACCTTCAAAGTGTTAACTCATGAACAGTAAAAAGAAACACACACAAAGAAAGTGATGTCCTCCTCTCCTTCAAAAGCACATCTTATTTCATTCACCGACACACTCGGCAAAGCACCCTTGTTTCTGTGTCCAACAGAAGGCTTATGCCAAGGTTAGTGTAACTATGCCGTCTTTGTTAGACTTTCTCTTAAGCACGTTCCTCACTAGGTGGCCATGGCAGCATAATAACAAACATTGGGCATCATTAGACCTTCCCTAATAAAATCTGCAGCTCATCAGGGTTCTGGAAGGATTTACAGTAGTATGGTTGAGTAACTTTTGCACTTTCATCCCATTTTTCTTGCACTTAGAATATGCTACTATTATGAAACTTTCTATCAAGGCATGCTGATAATCTGTTGCAACTCCCTTTTAAGAGGCGTAGATAGTACTTCTTGCCATCAAATCTATAATAAAAAAATACAATGATTTTATAATATATTTCTATAATCCCTTATCTCTAAACTTTGTAGGAGGCTCTTTAACAGTTGCTGAAGTGCAGCTCTTTGAGGTAGAAGGCAGAAACTGTGTAACACATATCCTGAAAGACCAGCTTAGAAGAGAAAGCAAGGCAAAATACAATCTCTGTTTGAAACTGAAGCCAAAATGTAGATGAACAAAGTCAAAATGTAGTCATGTTAATACTACCCTTATACTGCTGAAAAAATTGCAATGGAAATCTACAGCTCATGTTCATAATCTTTTTCCTTCTCACTTGATACAACACTGTGCCAGTAAATGAGCAAGTCTCATTAATATGAAGGTGAGGTACTGATTTCCTATTATTTCTGTATTTCCACTGCACTAATGCCTGGAGACTTTCATTAGAACAGGCACAACTGTATTCGTTTCTGCAAAATCACAGGGCTTCTGAAATTGTTGAAAGAGAAACCTAGCCCTACTTACGCGGGCAAGAATTTTCCCTGTAACATACTGAGTTTTTCTTGGTGGTATCTGTCTCCAAACAGTGATCAGGCTTTATGTCCTGGATGGCAATATTAAGTATAATCTGTTGTCATCTCTTCATGACAACATATAAGCCAAAACACTTGCAAACAAACCAAAATATTTTCTTCTGGATCAGGAGTTTGAATTAGATGACTGAATTTTCCTGGCATGAGAGGATTATTCCTTGTCTTTCACCTAATCCTCCTCTGTTATGCAATATATATAGTTACACACAGCTTTTTGTTTCCCATGGGTATGAAAAAATTACTTTTCCACTGGGTTTCCTGCATCACTGTAATACTTCCCATTGATTCTCCGGTTTCGTCTGCTCAACTCTGCGTTTATAGTGTGTCCGGTAACCTGAATGAAGTTACAGTGTTCAGATCTGTCGTTTAGTCTTTGGATATACTACTAGAGGCCCCAAGGCCTTGTATTCAACCTTTTGTTCCATCACCTGCCATCCATTGTGTCAAACTAGTTTTTCCCACAAGCTCTTCAATTACGAATTGATGCTTAGTATTTGCTAAGGACTTTAAAACCTTTGGTTTCCATTTGTCACTTGAGCTTTTCACCTAGGGTCCTAAAAGCACACTGAGCTTTGGAAGCACTTTTGCAGATCTTGTATTTATTTGATCCTTTGATCTTAGGTATTCTTTGCATGCACAGTTGTTTTAAAAAGATAATACAGGTTTAAATCATCTCCATTACATTTTGTGCTGGTGAGGCACAGTATGTTCACTCGTATAAGTGGCAGGAGATACTGAAGTCCTGTGATATGAGTCATTTCTTGTTTTCTGTGACCTTTTAATAATATGTGCACCTTCCTCAAACAGAATAATTTTTCATTGCACAATACCTGTGTCTCTGTCTTGACTAATATCTGGCAACTAGTATAAATACTTATTGCATTTCAACAAACATAGAATTATAGAATCATATAATAGTTAGGGTTGGAAAGGAACTTAAGATCATCTAGTTCCAACCCCCTGCCATGGGCAGGGACACGTCACGCTAAACCATGTCACCCAAGGCTTTGTCCAACCTGGCCTTGAACACTGCCAGGGATGGAGCATTCACAAATTATTTGGACAACCCATTCCAGTGCCTCACCACCACCACCACCCCCAACAGGAAACAATTTTTTCCTTATATCCAACACTGTATTTGTCTTTTCCATTGGCAGACAGGGGTTCTGTGTTTCTGTGGGCTTTTGAGTTTGTTTGGCTTGGTTTTTCCTGTGAATTTCAGGTCCATAGTGTTACTCAGTTATTAATAGACAGTGCAGTGGTGCTTCTTCATCTTCATTACTGGATATAAAGAGTTACAGTCACTTCACATTTATTTCAGCTCCTGTCAAGATCAGTGAAATTAATCTTTTCTTGACTGAATTGTCAGCATGACGAAGTTCAAGGTTTTTTACTTGCAGATCATTTCTGAGGTATACAGTCTGCTTCAGTATATTCACATGCAACCGTAGTTTGTGAAATTAGATAAATTCTTCACATGCTATTAAGAAATTACTAGATCTTTTCCATAGGGGGAGAGCTGTGGCCTGAGTTCAGGATGCAAGGATGATGTGGAGAAGAATTTGTGGAGGGGAGATAAAACAGAGAAGGCAAGTCAGGAAAACAGAGGAGGCTTTTCAAGCAGATAGAAAGATGAGAAGCTTCCCCTGCCTTGAAATCTAAGCAGCAACCTCATTTCTAGCCAAATAAGCAAGCACAGATGCTATAGCAGTATGTTTTCTTAAATACAAGTGCAAGTCAACAGCTCATGAAATTGTTCATTATTTTACCCTTTCTGTTTAAATAAACAATCTCTGCCAGAGTTTGGCTACAGGATGTTTCATGAGATACAACTTCCCAGGCAAACAATAGCTGTAACAGTCTGGCTGAGTACACACAGTCAAGGCTCTATTACATAGTGACTAGATCACACCATGGGGATTTGGTGGCCAGGGTTCAGTTTGGAGGCAGTTGACTGGATGACCTATAAAAATGACATTATGTATGTATGTTATTATTATCTTCCTTTCTTCATCTGTAAATTTGTAACAAGAAAATCAAGTACTTTACAGAACATTTCTAGTGATGGAAAGCATCATGAAAGAGCTCGACATTGCTATAAAGCCATACTGTGAGTCAGAAATAGTGTGAAACTTTAGCTCCATATGCTGGATTGTCTTTTACAGGCACTACAAAAGCAATGAAAATTGATACTAGAAAATTCCATTTTGCCCTTTAGACACCAGAGCATGTTACCCTCTCAGAGCAGGGCAGATGACTACTAGCTGACACATAAAAGGCACTTCCCATATTACAGACGTAAGTAATACTGGCTACTTCTTCATAGCTTCCTTTTATTCTAAAGTTACATTGTCTCTAAGATCATATTCTAGTCCAACTCAATCAGATCCTACTTCTTCCTAAATACAAGCTGAAGGCATGATACTGCTGGGCTGCCCATGACATCTGAGGAACAGCAAAAGGAGGTTGTACATGGTCTCTATGCTTTGGGAGCAGAGAGTACAGGGGTATGCTCTGCCAGATGTTATTACTGCTAGAGAGAGCAGGGCAGCCCGATATACAAGCCATTCCCTCACTAACTCCATGGAGTTGCAGTAGATTAGCTGCACAAACTAATGTAGCCCAGCAACTGTACTAGCAACACTAGCAACATTTTTTTCCCCACAGCTCCCATGGGGAAGCCCTTCCATCAGGATGAGTGATCAGGCTGAGTGCGGGTTCTAGGGTTTACCCTGCAAGAGAAAAAATTAGAGGAGTTTTTCCTCCTCGCATAAAAATGTGCTGAATTAAGATGTGTGGCTATTAATAAAAATATCCTATCAATTCAATTCAATTCAAGTAGCATAAACAATCCATCCCTCATCCTGCTGGGTAATTCAGATATTCATATGTGTCACAAAAGGAGCAGGTAGGCTCTGCCTAGATGTTACAAGGAACTAAAGGCTTTAAAGGGTTATAGACCCAGGCAAAAACTAAAGCATAGTTTAATTATTAACTTTTACAAGAGATTGGATAGATCCCGAGCAAAAGTTGAGATGATAACCATCTACATTTTAGGAAGCAAGCCACAATATTATTCTCAAAATTAAGGTCTCCTTCCTAATCCATTATTCCTCAGCAGTGCTTTTCCAGGAAAGAAATGTACTTGCCAATACAACAAATCAGTCGCACAATTCAAGTGCTACAACATGAAGAGTTTGTACAGCTCCTACAATCTTGTTTTGACTACAGCTAAGGGGTGGATTTACTAGCTGCCCTAACAGTCTTAATATATCCTCCATAGCACAGGCACCCAGGGTGCACTCCACAGGCTACAGAAGCCTCTCTGAGACCCTACTGCTGCCAAAGCAAGGACTTCTATTGTTATTCCCACTCACAGCTACATGCTCCCACTGCTGCCTGATCATGTGCAATGGAAAAGCTTCAAGTCCTGATGGAAAAGAAACCTTGCAGATGGAAGGTTTCTATCAGATCAGCAAGTCAGTCTCACTCCCCCATGGCTGCAGTGTATGAGCTGAGCTGGTGCAAATGAAGTGGCAGGAGCACATAACCAAAGGGGTGAGGTGTACCCCCACTAACAGTGGCAGCACAGTCCTAGGTCCACTTGAGCCACTCTTGAAGTCCTCAGTCAGTATGAATTTAGATGATTTCAGGTTATACAGACAACAAGAAATTGGTAATCTCTACATATATAGGAAAACACCTTAACTTCCACAACAGTCTACTAGCAGAGTAGCTTGCATTTCTCCAACTCAGTTATGTAAATGAAGTGGTAAAAAGGATATTTTAGCTCTACCAATTTTATTCAATTTTTTCTTCCCAGCTTTATTTCTGGGAAAATTTTCACAAATATTTATACAAGCTAATAATTCTATCTTGATTCATAAATAGAATCTGTAGGTCAGAATCTCTGTGTTGTGACAAAGAGATAATCACCTGCTTGGAATAATGCTAGTTTGGATTCTGCAGACAAGTGATTAGAACAACCTCTTTTAATGGAAGAGATTAATTCAACCATGCAAAGGTAATTTCAGCCTAGGAATTCCACCCACCAAAACTATGGAAACAGGATACTAAATTGCAAACATTACATCATCAAAATTGTATCGTCTAATAATACCCTTGTGTACATGAAACAGGAACCAGCAGCTTTGGGCAGTGGATGACATCTTCTGTAGACATCACATAGACAACTGGGCTCATGGCAATATCCTGGGAGTTCATAACAAGCAGATCATATATTTCCACAGGTGATACAATCTTCCATTGTTTCAAATTACTTTGGGGGCATATACAACTCCAAACTTGTTGTCTAGTTTAATTTTTCTTGAGTGGTGATGTGGAGACTGATCTGATCCAAGTAAAACCAGGATTATTTAAGGAAAGAAAGAAAAGGGTTTACAAAAATTGTTCAACGACTGATAAAATCAATGACTTGCTAAGAGCACAGACACTTCTCAGCACTGTGTAGTAGATCATCAACTGTTGTTTTACTAACAGATGCCAGAAGAAAAATTTCACATTGACTATAAATATTTCAAGTTTAACAGGCATCCAGAATTCAGAAACTTTGAACTATTAAACCTCCATCAAGGATCACAGATTATATTCTGCTATAGCAGAACTCCAGAAGTATTAAAAATATAAAAATCACCCAGACAGTTTGAACTCTCAAGGAATAAATTGAGGAGTGAATAACAAGTAAAACAAAAATTGTCATCTTCTGGTAATGTGATGTTTTATTTATTGTTTCTACCGCTTTTGGACTTTGCACTTTCCTTCTAAAGCTGGTTCAACATGCATATTGATCATGCCACAGAATACATCTTTGATCAGCCTGGATATATTATAATTGTGGGTGTCTGACTGACAGAAAAGTACATTGCCTGAGATGAGCCATGGTCTGTATATAAATTCTATAATAACTCTTCAATAAGTAAGCAATCAAGGGCTGGATGGACCTCTTTCCATAGCTCCTCTAGTTTCATTGCAGATGAAATATAAAACATGTCAATAAAAAATTATGGGCTTTTCCTCCTAATTCTGTAAAGTCTATGCTACTTATTTTTTATCAGAAGTATTACAATGTGGCTTCTTCTACCCTATCTTTTAAAAGTGTAAGTGCCTAGTCCTAGCTTAGTAAACCTTTTACTGTATAAACAGTATCATCCTTACTTTTTCTTCCTCTGCCCTATATCTTTGCACATCTGAAATCTGGCTGCTTGGCACATCACCTTCCATCACAGCAAGCAGTATGTATACATGTGTTGGTGTAGAAACCTGACCATGTACTGTCTGTGTACTCATTGTTCAGTCTGGTGAAAACCAGAATACGATAGGCTCATAAATTGTTTCCTATGATCTAAATTGACCTGTCTAAAGTCTGCTCTTTGGAATTGTTTTATAATTGCTGTCTGGAAGCTTCTTTCCTGGTTGTTTCCTCCTCAGCCCTGGCATGAGCCCCATCTCTTGACAAGTGTCCTCCCAGCAGAGAAACACTGAAGAGTCTTTCACCTTTTCCTCTCAACTTCATGCTGAGCATAGAAGGTTGGAGGAGGCTGCTGAGGGGGAATAGGAGCCCTTTCTTCACCCCAATTGTGTCCTGTTGTGCAGTGCTCCTGCTGGCTTGCATCCAGGAAAAACCAGTGGCTGTGCTGTACATCATGACACACTGGTGCAAATACTAAAATGCAGCTAAGTGAGTCTAGTCCTGCATAATTTAGCCCATATTCTGTCCCTTTTGTCTACAAATCAAGCTAGACTCCTGCAGACTCAGCATGCTCATAGCGTGAGCATAGATAACCTCTGAACTCAGCTGCCAGGACCCATGCCTGATTTCACACTGGAAGAAGCCTAGAGTCATTTTTCTGAAGCTAGAGCTACTAAACAGCAGCTGAAGAGGCTACTGGGGCAGCCACAGGGCCTGTCTGCTTATGTGTGGAGGTTACAGTTATCTGCACTGCACTGGGGCTTACCAAACAACTGGTAATACCGGAGTCCAGATGGCTAACTGTCTCCTACTGCAATCTCAGCCTGTATTTCCATAGGTCAAAACTTTTCTCTATATTAAGCATTCAACCCTGTAGGCAAAAATTCCAAAAGTTCTTTATGCATGTGCTGGGCCCTGTGCCTTATGGAAATTTGCAGTGCATTATGCAATGACTAACAGAAACCGTCCAGAATCAACAGGAATGACAGGTGAAACTCACAATATCCCTTGTTTTACTGCTCTCTTATGATCTGTCCTTACTTTTATGATTAGCACTGCTATTGATCTCTTACTGGCTAGCATAGAGAAAACACCATTGGAGCTGGCAGTTTCTAGTGATATATTTGAGAGTCTGCCAGAAGTTTTGCAATAGAGCAAACCTACTAGGTTTTGGATTTGTAATGGGCTTTTGTTTTCAGTGGTACTAGCCCATACCCCATCAATGGTGGTAACAGTAGGAAAATCGTAATAATAATACTAGGCAAAAGCACATTGACTGGACACTAGTGTGGGAATCATTTTTATGACACATAACTTTCCCACAGTACAGCTTTTGAGGTCCTCAGCTGGTAGCAAAGAGCTCTGCTGCTGAGCTGGTAGCAACAGTATTGCTGCTTGCAGAACTCCCTGATGACAGTGAAGCTGTGGAGCTCAGTAGCAATGGGCACAGAGCTCACCTCTGCAGCACCCACTGGGTGAATCCCCCTCACTGCTCAGATGAACCTGTTTACCAGCTGAAACTTTGCTAAGTGTGCTGTATATCATGATGTACATCATGATGTAAGTAAGGAGCTAACCAGCTTGAGATGTGTGCGCTGACTTTCACCCCAGGTTTTCCTTCCTGCCACTCTTCAGGTAACTCAAAAGGATCATACTCTGTAGGATTTGAAATTTGAAGGTGTGTTCCCAGAAGTCTCTTGTTCTCCAGACTTCACAATCTGGGTGGGAAGGAGCTGCTCACAGCACCTACACTGTGCAGGCTGCAAAGCAAGTGTCATGAATGCAGGAAGCTGCTCTGAGAACATATTTTTGGCAAGGCTGCCTCCTCATGATTTCTGGGACCTAACTCAGTATCTCCCATTTCTTTCCTACATTCACCTGGGCCACAGAAAAAGTCTTTGCTGGCTCAGCTCTGAGGTCAGGATGAGGCTTTTACATTCAGTTCCCTGTCCTTCTTCATTGAGAAGCAGGATACTAGACTAGTTATTAAGCAAGCAAGTAAGCTAGCTGAAATTATGTCTTATTATCACAATCCTCACTATATTTTCAGTATTAGGTAATATTACTGAAGTTGGCCCACTGAAGAGGAATATGTGAGCCATTTTGTGTCATCCAAGGCAAACTGAGAGGGAGAGACACATGGCTGGGTGATTGAGAACTTTTGCTTTCTCAGAGCAGTCATGTCTTAAACAGCTCTTTCCCCCAAAACCACTCCTAATCCACCTCCCCTGCTACATTTTGGTGATAAGAGTTTGTTATGGCTGACAGCTGACAGAAAGAAATGTGGAAAGGAAAAACCAGACAGCATTTTCACAACACTGTTTTTAGAACAATACCTCCCTTATACACTTTCAGCATTGAAAAGGCTATTTAGTGGCCCAAATCTATCCAAAAAAGCAACATCCAGCTAGCACCCAAAAAAAGATTTATCCCTAATCACCAGTCATATACTATTTACCATCATAAATCATCAGCATACCTCTTAGGAGCTTATATAAATAGAAAAGTCCCGCAGCTTTGTAGAAACCCTTTTACCACAGGAACAGGAAATTGTGAATAGATGTGTGCTCCAGAAGGGCCTAAAGACCATCTGCTCCAATATGTGATATGAGAACAGTACTTAGAAGAGGACCCTTCCCCATTAGGTTGACCAGGTGAAGGGTTTGTGTTGATTTCTTTTCCTCCTGCCCTAGACTTTGCACCAAAGATGCTTGGTACAGAGTGATGTCCTGCTGTTATCAGTCAGTCCCAGTGCCCCTGAGAGCTCTGAAAGCTTGTTGATGTGAGCTTTAAAATGTGGCATGAGGGTGGCTGCAAATTGTCCAGCCGGTTCCAATACAAACAGGTGGCTTCAAAGCAGACAGTGGTCAGGTTTTTCCTTGACTTTTTCAGGAAGGCAGAGCCTTCTTCATGTGGCATGGATTTGTGTACCAGGTGTGACATTCCTTATCTTTTGCTTTCATGACTTCAGTGGTTTGTCACAAAGGCATCCCAAACATCTGCTTTTTCCAGAAGGCATGATGTGCCAGGCCTCTGCATTGCTATTAGTAGAGATAAGTGGCATGGCAGTCCTTTACAGTGTTTACTGAAAGGTTAGAGCGTGCTCTAATTTGACCCTAAGAGCATGCCACTACAAACAGATGGATCCGTGCACCAGCATTTAAGTAGGGAGCTGTCATCTGGTCAGCCTCACCTCAGCACAGTACTGGGCACAAAGGGTGAAAACATTGGGCAGTCCTTGTGCAATACTGGCAGAGCAAAGCAGCAGCTGGAAATGCATCTCCAGAGCCAGGAAAGTTGCAATGGCCTTAATGTGCTTTGAAAGAGCAACATTAAACACCTACTGCCTTGCCAGCTCATGGCACTGTAGTACTGCGGGGCCATTGCAACACAGCAAAACTGAGCGGAGCAAGCTCTCTGCAACCCACATAGGAGAGCTGAGAAGGTAGGCTTTTGAGGTATGCCCCATGGGAGCTGTAAAGAAATGCATCTATGAAAAGGTGTAACAGATCTACTGAGGATCAACCTTTTTTTTGGCATAGTAACAATTTACAGGATTTTTTATACTGTAGCAGACACTAATCAAGCCCTAACTCTCACACCTTATTGCAGACTTTGCAATCAGCCTGTAGAGGTAATAAGCTTTCTACCCTTGGTTTTCCCCAGGCAACATATGGAATTACAACACAGAGAATGTCACTGATAAAATCTAAGCCATGATCAACTTCAGGCATACTATGTAATGTTTGTAGATAGAAATAAATTAATCTGCAGCAGTAAAACACTGGTTTGTACTGCTTAATTTATTTTCTTTTTAATAAGAATAAAAGCAGGATTGATACAAGGAGGAAAATTACACTCATTTCTGAGGAAATATCATAAAAGTTATATCTGGCTTTCCTGGGCATTTTGGTTTTTAAAGACTTCAGTATTTTTCTCCTTTAAGTAGGTCTTGATATTGAACCACAAAAGGGATCAAGCCCTTATTGCTTGGTGAATCGAATCTACAGGCAGATTTTTACTCCCATTGAATATAGTCAGATTGCTTTTCATAGAGCTACTTTTGTGTCTCCTTTTAGGGTTTGTTTGTGGAGGGTTTTTTTCAGTGTTTCAGCTCCCCTATAAACCAACTTTATTTGCCCAGTATCACTGATACTCTGCTAGTTCTGCAGTTGGCCATAGTGGCCAATTTCTTTCAGGAATAGCGGGACACTGCACAACTCTATTTTGGATGCAAAAGTATGCAGAAAAGGTCTAAACCAAATTAAACCTTTGTGAATTTTAGTGTCTGGTCATAGCTCCTATAGGTATCATAAATTTTTGATCTTGCAAGAAACAGCTGGTGCAAAAACCTCTCTACTATGTTAGAAGGGTAAAATACTCGATGCAGCCTGACTCTCAAAAGTATGAAAACTGTCCTGAAATTGTATGCAGTTCTAAGATATTTGTTATTTTCCAGCTGTGAATTGTATGTAAGATGCAATAAATGTTTTTCCAGTCTCTGATGGAATCTGAATTTTGTCTGTAACAATTGAACAGATACCTTTCATGATATCTGCAGAAGGATAATAATTCAATTTTCTGACATTGTAAGACAATATTCACAAGCCTTTGGGATAATAGGAAGAGATTAGTTTCAAGCAGGACCTTTTAAATCCTAGAAGTTCAGACAGCCTTGAAGTAGAAAGGTCTAGGCACCAAAGCAGAATTCACCCTGTCAGTACAGTCAGTCTGGTGCCATAAAAGCTCCTGTTACTTTCCTAGGACTTTAAAAGATGAGTAGCACAAATACAGGCATCTACACCATAGATGCTAAATCAAATGCATCCCCACTGCACTCACTGCTTGGCCAAGCATGGTCAAGCAGAACTGCTTGGTGTGTACTGCGCTGAGCCAGCAGCCATGCCAGTGATTCCCAAACTGAGGTTGAGACCTAGATTGGGGCTGCAGCAGCCATTGAGTGGAGGAGTTGCAAGCCTGATGGAAATGAGGTTGTGCATGCTGGTACTTTGTGATTTTGAACCTGACAGATGTGGACCTGCATGTGGAAAATTTGAGTACTGAAATATTCACACAAAGCAGAGGGAGGCATTTGAAGGACCCAGGATACACTGTACATAAAATAATGAAGCATAAATGGAAGAAAGAAAAGCCAAAGCTATTAAATTATGTTTTGTCTGTCCTTGATGTTGAAAATTGCTATTATTCAGCAGGGTCCAGTCCATATTTGTTTTATTTTAATGTCTGGAATACTTTGCATTTCACCCTAATAATCCACTCTGTTCTAAATGTTTATACAGCATGATTTACTACAATGTGGATGTGTAATTATAGTGATGATTAGACAAAACATCTTTGACAAGAAAGGAAAACAGTAGTTAATAATGTTTTCCATCTGTTTGGTAAAACCTCGCTTAAAAAGAAAGAGCCTCTTAGCATACTGCAGGGTCCAAGGCAACACCTATGTGAGTACATGACAGCAGTATAAATGCATAATGAATTCATTCTGATCATTGCTCACACATTTTTGAAAGCACTACCATCTGTTTTATAGATAAATATTACAGTAATTAATGTCAGCACATGTTTATATTATATCATTTCCAGAGTCTCATTTTAGAGGTAAGTCCTTTCTCTTTTCAGGGAGAATAATGGCATATTTTAAGATGTTGGCAGGAAATGCAGTGTTATTGGGATAAAATGAGTGAATTTCAGTAATGGCTCACTTCTTTATTGGAAAACTTCAGAGCACTTAATGCTTCTGTTCTTCATTAAAGGCTAAATACTGGGTCAGTGCCTACTCATGGAAAGCCCAAAAGAAACTGAAGCGTTGCTGAATGAGGTAAAACTATAGCTGATAATATCATGAAATCTCTGAGCTCCTGAAATTGGTATTTTAAGTCCCTGTGGCAGCCTCCTGAAGACTGGGCATTGAGGGGCTTTTAATGCCTGGCATTGGCCGCTCTGGCTACAAATTAGCAAATGATCCAAGTTTAAATCAAATGCCCTGGTAGAATCATATCCCTCCAGGGCTCTACTGTGTCTTGCTGCTTTTAAGGCCCTGGTATTCTTGGCTTTGTCATAAACAATACATTTGCCTCATGTGCATTATAAGAAAGTAAAATATTTTCATCAGATTTTTGCTGCTTCCCCATCAAAAGCGCTAGGAAAGGTGTACACAGCAGTGCAAGCCAAAAGAGTCTGATTGTCATTTAAGACTTGTGCTCACGTGATGTGCCAGTCAAAGGCTTGGTGAAAAACCCACTGAAGTCAATTTAAAGACTTCTGTTGCCTTCTTCGGGCTTCAAATGAGAATTTATCTCTACTTGCACTCCAAGAAAAATATATTCCAGATGCACAGAAATGTGGATGACAGTCCTGAAACATAACTGTTTTCATTGTGTCCATTATATCAGTAACTTTCTCTCCTTCCCAGTGAAATTGAGTCACAGCTGAACTTTGCTTGTTCTGTTGCCAATACTCCGTGCACCTGTACAGGGACCTGCTATTTGAAAATCTTTGCCTTGTGACTGACATTGGTGAAATTTGTTTCTGATCTGGTTTCAGGTACATCTCTTGATGCCTTTCTAGATTTCATGCTGCCAGATCCACCTTTCATATGAGCATTGATACTGTGCTTTAGCATGGTTCATTAGTACCTTACATTTATTTGACTTTTGTCTTTTTTATTTTTAATCTTTATTGTATTTTTCTTTTTTAGCAAGAGCTGCAGCAGATGCTGCAGTTGCCGAATCTAGTTGAGATTTAAGCATCTCTAGAGAGAATTAAATCTTCTAACACTACTCATACAAACTGAGCCGCCAATAGATTTTCCTGGATGTCTTCCACCATGGATTCCACTTAAGCAAGGTTCTTAAGTATCCATCTAAGTTTCCAACCAAGTAACTGCTGCTAAGATGTCCTGCAAAGAAAGCTGCTTCATGCTTATTTCCATTAGAAATAAAGAAGTAACTGGGAAGGGCAAAAGAACTGAAGACTAAAAGGAGAATAAGAAATAAATAGCAGCCCCATCTACTTGCAGAATGAACCTGTTTACCCCTGAATGTCAGTTACCTCTAGCTAAAACTTCACTAATTCCTGAATGCTTGAAAGAGCTTCCTGTAAGACTATGTTTTCCTGGAGGACACAATGTCCAAATGCTCGATAAAATATGACTGAAATACACAGAACTCCATGCACTCAGTGGGGAAAGTGCCCACAAGGATCTCTCCTTAAAAAATCCAGAGAGTTACCATAATTTTAAAAAAGGCCAAGAAAGCTGGCAGCAATCCAACAAAGGCCACTCACTAGGACAGGGCTTTCATCCCGCTCACATCCAGCTACTAGCTGGAAACAGATTCCTGTCCCACTCTCTCATTTCCATAGTGGTGATGGTGACTTTGGATAAATAAGCCCCAGGAAGCCTGGAAAGCCAGTCTAAAGCTAGGAGGAGCTTTGATGTAGAGGTACAAAGAAGAAATTAAAACTAATTTGAAGATCAGTTTATAGTCAAGACAGTGACACCATGGGACTGGATTCTGTGCAAAGACACAAAACCACAAAATTCACACCATATCTAGAACTTACCCATTTTCTACTCTGATAGAAGGGGAAGGAAAATGCCCAAGTTTCAGAAATTCATTTGTATCGTTACTGCAAATGTCATGCAAAATTCTGCTCAAGATTTGAACTGCTGCCAGCCATGACAGGCATTCAGCTCTGGAGTTATGAAGCAAGCATTCATGTACTCCTTCTGGCTTTCTACATCTCCTTCCTTCAGAGGATGATGAAGGATGAAGTATTAAATGTTATACAGTAGCCCCATGAGTTAGGGACTCCCACCCCAAGAGGGAGCGCAATAGCTGCTTAGCGATGAATGATTTTGAACACAAGCTTAGTTGGAAGCAGTGAAGGGTATCGTATGCCACTGGAAGAGCTGGGGGATTTGGGAAGGTGGAAAATAATGACATACATGGCTCTTGGCCACATTATTGGTGTTGACACTACAAAGTAGTTTAAGCTCTCTGATGGCCACAAGCAGCAAGACACAAAACGAAGAGTTACTTAAAACTGAGCAGGACGTAAAGCAGAGTTTTATGTATTCTCTGAAATAAGGTGAGTGCCTTCCTCAGAACAGAGCTGCTCAGTATAGGCTTGGGATGCTTATTCAGTCTCCTCTGATGGTAGAGCCCAGTCTATAAAATCACCATTTCCTAAGCTTGTCCTTTAGGGATTTTCCAGTCACGTAGTAACTTGGACTAATTCTGCCTATCAAAACAGCTACTTAGAGGCTGTATATAAAGTCCTTTGGTTACAAAGGAAGTCTATTCCCTTGCATGCAAAATGTATTACCGTGATCAACTAAAATGTTATGGCCATGTTGTGCAAATGGAACAACTGTTATAACCTTTGGTGCTCCTATGTTACATACATAAAATGTAAAACAGGTAAGCTTTTCACTGTATGATTTTGAGCATCCCTAATACATGAAGAAAAGAGAAGAGAAAAAGCACACAAAAGAGTGTTTGCACTCAAATTGTACAGAATAAACTGTTATTTTTGTACATGTTAGTCAGGAAAAGCAGAGTCTGGAATAGAAAATCCAACATTACATTTACAGGTCCAAGAGAGCTTCCAATAGTTTAACCTGCCTGCCTCTATTTCAGCATTCAATTATTCTTTAATAAAATAAAAAGCTGGGATTGGACTCCTAAGTCAAACCCCCTAGTTAACAGAAAAGTCTCAACTATGAAAAACACCAAATTCAACCCAAAAGAGTTGCCTCCTTGTTATTTCATTTCTGAAGTGAAAGAATGACAAGAGATTGATCCAGCAATTTCAAGATTAGCATTACCAAGTCTTCCTATATCACAGCTGCTCTTTGTTATTTTCTGAATGGGGTATGACTGCGTGCTTGTTGCTTGTGTATTTCTGTATAAATCTGTTGATTTAGTTTAACAGCACACTGGAAGAATAAGCAGAACATATGATAGTGGCTAAAGATTGCAGATCTACTAATACCATTGGTAGAGAAGGTACTCACTTGAATGTTTTACCCTTATGCCACTGCTGAGCTCACTAGAACAGGTTTTCTTGTGAGCACTGCTGACAGATCAGCAAATTGATAAACACAAATTAAAATGACGTACACTGTAAGCAGGGGAGAGACTATTAAAAGCAATGTAAGCATGCAGAGATGGAAGAGTAGGGCAGTTTGGAGTAAGGGAACAGCCCACAATATTTGGGGAATTAAAGTTTGCTTGAGATCAGGGTGGTGGTTGCACGTATATGTGGTATAAAACTCTGCTACTTAAAATCCTTTTCTGTTAGGTGTTATTGAGCTGCTATTGTTAATACAAAGCAATGCTTCAATTAAAGAAAACTGCCTCTGTTCTTCACAGGTCCTGCATGACTCAGGGAAGAAGAGGACTGAAACCAAAGGCACCCTAAGCCAAAAGTGAGAGAAGAGCAAAATCCCCTCCCCAGTGTTTGGTCATCTGAGCCTAAGTTGCCTGATGGCTCACAATGTGTAGAATGTTGGTAGGGTGATCTGGAGCAAACCAGGAGGTACCTGCTCCAGGCAGGCACAGAGTAGGGACTGCTCCAATTTTAACTTGACAGAGACTGAGTTCAGGTTTCTTGGACTCTTGAAATCTTAAGTATACGTACCAAGGGGTGTCTAAAGAAACCAAGAAGACAATGGAGTTGCTTCTGATCTTGCATACACGTTGCACTTATTCCTCACAACATATGGTATGTACCCATCTAAATTCATGATGTTCCTAGCTCAGCTGTCACAGATGTACTATCTGATGTAAAAGTAGATAAACTCACTCAATCTTATTACTCTCAAATTGTCTGATGCAAGAGGATATTCATTCTTCAGCAAGCCTTAGTATGCTTGTAATATCTTAACTGGACCAAATGGCACATGCAACATCTATCTCACAACCTGTGCTTGTGTTTTCTGATCCAAAGGACAAGAAAGACACCTTCTTCAGAGCAGGCACAGAGCAGGCATGTCCTAGAGATTGGAACACGTGTTCCTGGAGCCTGTGTTCTCAGAAGGACGGACAGTAAATCATTTAAGCCATCAAGGGAAGCGCTGAGCCAACTAAATCAGTCTGGATGGTAATACTCGTATTAGCAAGCAGCCAAGAAACCATAGAAGATTGTGATTAAGCACTTGATGAGTAATTTTGCATCCTTCATTGTAAAAACAGACTTTTGAGATGGAGCTTTTGAAAACTTGGGTTTTCTGGTAAATTATTTTTAGACTGTACCCCCTAAATTTTCATGCATTTTCAGGCTGTTCCTGCATTTGTGTCCAAAAGATCTAGATTGCCAATACTAGTAGTTGATGTATTTTTTTCCTTTTATACATTTTCCACTTGCTTTCATAAGAGCAGGCTTGTATTCTTCTACTCAGATCCTTTTCTTCTGCTCAAAGGACGAGATTTAAAACAAAAAGGCTTAGTGTATTTTCATTCTCTGCAAATCACTTCTCTCAAAACACTTGGCTTTGACACATGACTTTAAACTGCACAGAAACATTCAAGTAATTTGTACGAATTCTAATCAGAGATATACATGAGCTTCAAGAAGAAAACACACTATAAACACGTAGTCTTGGTGCAATGGTGTTCTGAGAATCCAGAAATAGCACAGAGAGCTTTGTACCCTGTGAGTTATGCAAACACCATGTAACTGCTCTGACCTCAGACAAAAGCATACAATACCCTATTTAAAAAGTGACTAATATTATTTTAAACAAAACTACAGCTTTCAAACAGATTAAGAGTATTAACACTATCATTTTTTAACTAACTGGTTGCTATGTTTGGTTTTCCATTATTTTTACAGGCCTTCTGCCAATAAATCAATAGAGATAAAAGAGAGGCACATTAGAAATCATGCTACTATGCATCTATTTTGCCACTGTGTAGCAAATAGGTATAATCCATCATCTCCAATACTCCTTTCAATAGTATCCTTCATATTTCAAATAATTTAATAGTCCAAGTGACAGTCTAATTCTTTCCTTCAATAGCCAAGATGTTTTCAGAAGTAAGGTTTTTTCCCCTCTGTAGCACTTCTGGATTCTCTACTAAAATAATCTTTAGATGCAAAACGCCTTCCCCTTTTTTTGGCCAACTTGAGGAATGTTGGAAAGATCTGCAAAAGACATTTTCATTTTTCAAGTCTCTCCCAAAAAATCTTCACAATCTTCCTGTCATTTCTATTCCTTTTCCAATCCATCTGATACTAGATCCTCATCAAATACCCCAAAATATTTAGGTAAAATGTTTTGTCAGTGGCAACCTCAAGACAGGAGATTGTGGACTGATTCTTCTCTTCCCTCCTGTCAGGATCCATTAATGGAAAAAGAGTATTTTTACTAGCAATGGGCCATGAATGGCTTATTTGATGGAGCCGGGTGCCATCACGCTTAGTAGAATGATCTGAGCATACAACTGCATGTTTGAGTACTGTCAGGATTTCTGTATGGCAAAATCCCCCTGGTAGTTTGTACAAATAACACAAGCCCACTGCTTAGTACTAGGAAAACAAGCAGGGAAAAGCAAAAATAATTTAACAATGGGGTATAATTTACACACTCAGCAACACAGTTTGTGTCACCACTTCAGTTTTCTCCTAGATTATGCCTGTAGATTGACCTACTTGAAGCCTTCTGAATGGGTCTATGCCAAGGAGAAAAACTGTCCCTGAATCTATTGTTTGTAACTTCTTTTCATAGTGTTGGATAGTTTAATCAAGTATGTTTGTAATTGTGCTAACAATGATTGCTTTGAAATGTTATGTGCAGCTAACATTCATGGTTCAACACTGATACCCAGGGGATGTATAATGCTAAATACTTGTCATTCTCTAAAGAAAAAGCAGACAAATTCAGGACAGTTTGTGCTTCCCATCTGTGCCTTGGAGAGAAGTCGCTTTTCTCTATCAGTCATCAGCTTTCCTATGCCTGATAATCCAATACATTTTGCTGTTCTTCACTTAGGCATGGTGATGATTGCAGCAAGCAAAGGTTCAGTAAGAAAGTGAGAAACTCCCATTTGCTGCTGTGGCACTTTATGTAGCTCACCTTTATCTCTGTAGTGTTGCTGCCTAATGGGAATTTCACGTGGCAGCTCTTTCTGAATACTGTACTGGAAAAATCCTAGGTATCCTATTTGTCAAGACCATTTCCTTTCTGCAGCTGTACCTCACTGGTGATCCAACTGCAGCAAGTGATGGTGATACAACAGCCCAGCATATTGTATTTATATAATATCTGTCAGTTCAAGAATCCAGATGCTTCTCACAAAGAGGCAGTGAAAGGAAAACACTGGGAATTGGTTTTGAAATTACATAAGTGGTCTGACAAAAACTTCACTGAATAAATAGCCCCTTTCAAGAAGGATGAGCTTGCAGTGCTTCTCGTATCAGACAGAGAGCAAAGCATTCAAGAGGGCAAGAAGTTCAGCAGCACCATGAATAAAAAGAAACAAACCCACACATTTGAAAAGAAAAACAGGAATGGAAATTACTGCTGGTTGCCATGTAGAATAGTATTGCTATGAAGACTGTCACTTTTTCACCTCTCACTTGTAAACTAGCAGCTTTAGATTTAATCTTACATTTTCCATTTTGAATTCTGCACTTTCTGTAAAGAAGAAAATAATAAAAAAAGAAATCTAAAACCCTTCCCCCAAAATAAAACTTTATGTTATAGGAACTCAGCGTGCTCATAGTTCCACCACAGCTATTATAATATTCTTGCTAATATTTGTGTGCTATCATCCATTGACTCATGTCATCACTAACTAGGCTATTAACTATTAAATTATAGTATGCTTTAAAATTCACTATAAATACGTGGTTTACATTAGCCAAACACCTTACACATCACCTGAGCAAGAGCCCCACAACAGGATCTGCACAAGGTTTTGTACCACCCTTGGCAAGTAAAAAGCTGCTGTGACCTTGTAACCAGTCATAGTGCAGAGTTCCCCAGAGTCCAACTGTTTCCCAAAACCACCGTCAATATTGTAGGTGCCTGTGACACAGCCCTTGAAACGGGCTCTCCAGCTTTCAGAGCTGCAGGTCTCTGGGGAGGCAGCGAAATGCGCTCCCAGCGCCACCGACACTGTTCTCCTCCGCTCTGCCTGCGCGCACCGCAGTGAACACCCCCCTCAGTGCTCTCGCTTCTCCCCAGCACCTCTCGGCCAGCGGTATCTGGGAGGAACCGGAGATGTAAATTCAGGGGGATCAAACCAAAGCGCCTCAGAGGCCGCCGGAGCCGGCGCTGCCTGCCCGGGTGACTGCTGGGGGTCTGGTGCCACCTCCTGCGCCGCACGGATATTGCAGCGCTCCCGGCAGCTGCTCCAGGGTGCGCGCTGAGAGAGGAGCCGCGGTCTGCCCTGGAAGCCTGGCACGGCTTCGGGTGATGGTCATTAGAAACAGACCTCCATCTTCTGAATGAACAGATATCATCGTTAAAGGACAATGTATACAGGATAGAGCACAAATCTCATGACCTTGGAATAGCTTCGCATTTCTTTGAAGGAGAGTGGAGATAACAAAGACTTTGCCATGGGGCAAAGTCTTTTGTACCAGATACTTTAATGAGCAGATACCTTAATCTCAAAAAGCCTTGCGTTTCTGTGTGCATTCACAATGGCAATTTATAAGGATTGGATTTGTAGGTACAAATCACTTACCTATTCATAATGTGTTCCAGGAGTGAACATGCAACGTAAATGCATGTGTAAATGCATATGTAAACATAGAGAATCACAGGATAGTTAGGGTTGGAATGGACCATAAACATCATGTGACAAGTACGATGACTGGCCTGAGGAAGCTGGCCCCTCAGCCTTCTCCCTGTTTCCTTTGGAGCCCAGCAGAGAAAAGATCTTCCTGGTAGATTATTAAATATTAGTTGATACATTTCTCCAGGATTTTTGCTCTCTTTAGGCATATGTATGGGACACCATGCTGTTTGCCTTAGAGTTGGGTTGTCTTTGTTTCTGGGTAGAAGAATGAGCAGTCAAAGGGCTAAGAAATGACGGGTCACTGTGACCAGAAGTAGCTAGCAGCAAAAGCATAACACCTGACTTGAGGTGTCCTTACAGGCACTTTGTAAGCATTACCAAATTTGACTTCTTCTACAATTATTTTCTGATGAACTGTGATGGCAAGAAGCCAGGCACTTCCATGACCTCTTTTCAGACTGTGAATTCTCCCTGACCTCAGGAAGCACTCATGGCTTTGGGCCAAGTTCTGTGATGGGATTTGTGCCTCAAGTTAAGTAAGCCATTTTCTATTTTAATCACAGGCCATGGCGAGCTGTTTATGGATTCTGTCATCCAACCGTACTGCTGTGGCTTAGGCCTTGAAGTGCTTCATTGCGACTGCTGACAAGAAATACATCGCAAAATCCTCAGATGATCAGTTCACAGGAGCATTTCCTCAGCACACACACTGGAACTGAACTGACTACATCTGGTCCAATTCACGCTTATAGCAACTCTGGAATAAAGCTATGTGAGGACGAAATTAAGAGGCTTGACTTAATTTAAGGATTTTTCTTTTTTTTTAAAGTAACTTTAATTAAGTCAAGATAGGAAATTCTTACTCCTGAGTGTTCGCACATAAGCTCACACTGAAGCATGTGCAGCTGTGGAGGAAAACAGATTCAGTTACTCTTGGAAAATAGCTCACGACAGTGTCAGAAGCCCACTTATTGCAGCTGGGCTAAAAGTCCTCATGCATCTTGCTCTTATAGTGGAGGATCACACTGGGGGGCTTCAGTCACCATGGCATGGCCTGGGAGGAGACATCTGAAGAGAGTGGAGCTCAGCTCTTTCTCCAGCTGCTGGGAGCATGGAGATGGGCTGGTCTCAGCATTCCCTGCCATGCAGCTGAATCTCCCCATGTTGGCCCTGTGGGGCCACCAACTCACTGTTCAGCAGCCATACAGCAGGCTTGCCCTGTCTCAGCCACTGCTTGGAGCTCTCACAAGTTCCTGCTCCAAATCAGCTGAGATGCCTTTGGGAAACGTTTCCTGAGAGACACTGTCCTTCCAGCCGGCTGGATTATCTGAGAAATACTGCCTTAGTTGGCAGGAAAGCACATACTTTTCATCAGTGTAGTGCAATCAGAATCTGTCAGCCTTGGGAGATTTGCTCTGTAAATAAATGACTCAGGCCCAAGGAATTAAGAGACAAAAAGCCAGAAGTCACTGTCCCAAAACATTTGTTCATCTCAGTGTAAACCTCACAAAGTATTAAATGTTTTTGTGTGGGAGAGATGGATGTGTGTGTATTTCTAACGTTACTCTTGCATCTTGACTACCACAATGCATGTGAGGTAACTCAACAGCAGTAAAAGATGAGCTGAAAGTTCTATTTGAATGTCTCCTTGTCTCTTGCCCTTTGGCATGTAGAAGTACAGACAGACACTGAGTGAGGCTGAATGATGCAAGGCATAAGGGCTTCTGACAGTACAAACATACATCTCTGAGTCAATTCTGGCTTCGAGGCCCAAGCCATTTTGGCATGACTGAAAACATTACTCAGAGATTTACCACTGTGTTTGGAAAGCTGAGGGTTGTAAAGCTTTTTAGCGGTATTGGCACAGCGCTTCATACAGTGGAGCCCTTAGCCATGATGCAGTCCTTAACAATATGGCAGGATTAGTACTGACAATAACAAGAAGCAGAAAGAAGACACAGCGCAGAGGCTTATGTGCTGAACATTTTAAGTAGCAAGTGATTACAAACACTGCTTACAAAGTTATTGTAAAGCCTGGAGGATGAAACAAAATGGATGTTTCCTCCCAGTGCCTGACCTGCAAGCAGCACTAGCCTGTAGGAGATAGCGGAGTATTCGTTCCTTGTTTGAACTAATGCGGAAAGTCCTCTGATTTCCATTTAAATTGGCTGTGGTTTAGGTTCTCAACTTTAAAGCAGAAGTATGAAAGCCACTTACTGTACAGCTAAGGTCATGATGCATTCCTCTTTCTATCTGAAACAAGGACTTCTATCCTCACTATAAGCAATTCCCAGGTATTTCCGTGTTTGCCAGAAAGTACGCTATCAAGGAGTTTTCCACACATATCTTCTGTTTTGCTTTTGTGGGCTGACTGCAGGTAACAGAACCAGCGTTCTCTTTTTCTCATATAATGCCAAAGGGAGTGTTGTTGCTCTGCTTTTCAGAGAAAAAGTGAGATTCTAAACATTTCCCTTTGCCATAGAGGAAAAGAAGACATGTCCTCTCCCACCTCATTCGTTATTTGTTTTTGTATCCACACTTACAGCAAAAAGAATTGGATTTCTGCTGCTTTTGCTCCTTGTGCAATAAGTGTATTTGCTACTTCTTTGAAACGTCGGGATGAACATCTGGTTTTGGTGCTCACCAGTCTGCCAAGTCGGGAAACTTTGAATGCTTTGCCAAACCATTTACCCAGCCTTGACTTTATAACTAATATCAGGAAAATCACTAAGCAACAGCAGAGTGTGTAACAGCCAAGGTCAATTCCTACAGGATAATTTTTACCGTATTCATTTTATCAATGTGGTTCACAGACAGCTGCCCCTGGTTCACAGCAGTGTATTCAGATCAATGAGCTGCTCTAAAAATATGCAACCCAAATAGCTTTATAATGAATGGACATTAGTGAAATGATTTGGGGATATAAAAACAGATTTTGGAACTGAGTCATCAGCGAGTGATAAATATGAAACAAAACAAGTTGCCTCAATGTTTTAAGAAACCAAACATCAAAACTTCAGAAAAGCCACATAAACAAAGAACAAAACTATTCCATGAAAACAGAGGGAACCACAGCAAAGAGGGAAGTATCACGAAGCAGCACATAGCGTTTTCTTTACACTAAGTTTAAGTGCTGAAGCAGGTTACTTCAGGGTGCTGTGGAACTGTGGTCGCTGGAATGCTTCAAGAATCACGCTAAACAATGGCTTGCCAAAAAAAGCTTCAGGAAAGTACGTCCTGCTTTGCACTAGTTCTCAGGATCTTTCCTTTGATTTCCTTCAATGCGGTAAACGGAAGAATCCTGGGTCAAAGCGCCTCTACCTCCCCACGCACTGCCCAGAGCTAACTGTGCTTTTACTTTAGGTTTTATAGCTGCTTCTCCAGTCAGCCCCTGTCAGCCTCCCATCTTGTTTTCACCTCCCTGGTCCTGACGTTCCGGATCCTAGCCAGCACTTTCTGTGTTTACTTTCATCTAACGACAGTTACCTCACAGCTGAACCATCAGATAACGAGTGCTGCCAACGCTCCATAAACGTGTGAATTAAAAACCAACAAACGAAACGAAACACACACGAAACCGCAGCAGGGAACCAGGCACGGTCCTGCCGCGCTTCGGGCGCTGCTGCCCGTCCTGCGGCCGGCCTGTCGCCGCAGCAGCAGCGCTCTAGGGCCGCTGCTTGCGAATGCACGCCCCCTGCTGGCCGCTGTATCGCCGCTGGGCCACCCGGGTGGGGTCCCCGGTGTACCCGGCCCGGAGGGGCTCCTCCGGCAGGGAAGCTGCAAGTTGTCCCCGGTGATTGCTTCATCGTGGACAGCGAACTCTGCGGCATTAACGGGAAGGGGAAGGGAAGGGGAAGGGATGTCATTAGAACAAAAAAACGAGAGTGAAAATAACAAGGAAAGCAGAAGGAAGATGGGGACTTCTGGCCATGCAGCTAAGGCACCTACGCACAGACCTTTCTAGGCAAGCAAGCTGGAAGATGTAGACGGCTTTAACTTTGTTTAACACAGCACACAATACAGCCTGATCTATTTGTCTGCCTCTTTCTCCTCTCTCTCAAAGACCTACTCTTCTATTGCATTTTGAACATTTCATTCTGTGGGCTTTACCCTTTTCAAAGGGAAGCTAGCCAAATGATTTTGGACAGTTAATCAGCATGTTAAGGCTTCAGATGCAAAGCAGGTTTTAAGAATTTGCCTTTCCTTGCAAGACAGTCCAGAACCATGCAGGAATTAAAGTCTTGAAGTGCCACAGAGAATATATGATTTCCAGGAGTGCCAGCGTAATACTCCTTGAGGCTTCTGGGCAGATTTTACTGAGGACAGCTCAGCAAAAAGTAGTTCATCAGCTGCTGACCAGGAGAACAGCAGGAACCTAAGGGGATCTCTCAGAGGAATGGGGTAATCCTCACAGGTGGAAGAGAAAATGTGCATGGTTGAGCACATTGTTTCTTTCATGTTCAGTGGAGAGAAACGAAACTGTTAGTTTCAAGTCCTCTGCCTATTTCTGTATGTGCACTTTACTTGTCAGTAGTTGCCACAGAAGTTCTTACCTCTCCCTTGATGTGAAGGGAATCTGGTTCAGACACAGATACCTGTGTTCTTAGTTGAATGAACCCATCAGGCCCAGGCAAAGCTTACTCATGGGTGAGATCCAGATTCACATCCACGCAACAGGCCCAGGAAATTCCTGAATCACATTGAAGATAACTTTTTGGATATAGATACTAAGGGAACCAACTACGAAAGGTGCTGTCCTCAATCTAAATAGAAGTGGTCTCATGGGTGATGTGATGATTGGTGGCTGCCTTGGCTGCAGTGATAATAAAATGATTGAGTTTAAACTCTTTGGTGATATGAGAAAAACTGTCAGTGGTGTTACTACCCTGGACTTTGGAAAAGCAGACTTTAGGCTCCTTAAGGAATTAGCTAGTACTGTCTGCTGCGAATCTGCTTTCAAGGGTATTCAAGTCCATAAAAGCTAGTCACTTTTTAAAAGCCATCTTATAAGAATACAGAAGCAGGCAATTCCAGTGAGCTGGCAGTCAAGCAAACAGGGCAGAAGGCTGGTTGGCTGAACAGGGATCTCCTTCTGGAACTTGGCAGAAAAAGGAAGTGTATGAACTTTGCAAGTAAGGTCAGGCCACCCAGGAGATTCTGTTTGCCACTGTAGGGAGAAAATGAACACGTAAGGCAAGAAGAACAGGAGGAGCTGCTGGCTCTGGTCATGTTCTGGGCTACAGCAGCCCACCATGCACAAATGCCTTTCCCAGTCTGGCCTGTAGAAACCCCAAAAGCCTTGGACATTTTAGGATCATAGAGTCATAGAGGAACTGTAGAATCATTAAGGTTGGATAAGAGCTCTAGGATGAAATCCAACCATTAACCCAGCACTGCCAAGTCCACCTCTAATCCATGTCCCTAAGCATCATATCTACGTGTCTTTTAAATACCTCCAGACATGGTGACTCCACCACTGCCCTGGGCACCTTGTCCCAATGCTTGACAGCCCTTTCAGTGGAGAAATTTTTCCCAACATCTGATCTAAACCTCCCCTGGCACAACTTGAGGCCATTTCTTCTTGTTCTATCACTTGTTACCTGGAGCAATAGACTGACCCTAGTCTCACTAGAACCTCCTTCTGGGTAGTTGTAGGGAGCAATAACATGTCCCTTAAACCTCCTTTCTTCCAGCCTTCCTCAGTTTGTGCTCTAGACCCTTCACCAGCTTCCTTGCTCTTCTCTGGACCTGCTCCAGCACCTCAATATCTCTTGTAGTGAGGGTTCCACAACAGAACACTATTCAAGGTGCCGCCTCACCAGTGGCCTTACCATAATCACTGCCCTAGCTCTGCTGGCTACGCTATTTCTGATATAGGCCAAGATGTTCTTGGCCTTCATGGCCGCCTGGGCACAAGCTGGCTCATGTTCAGCCGGCTGTTGACCAACAACCCCAGGCCCTTTTCTTCTGGGCAGTTTTACAGCCATTCTTCCATAAGCCTGTGGTGTTGCATGGGGTTGTTGTGACCCAAGTGTAGAACGTGACACTTAATCTTACTGAACCTCATATATTGGCATCAGCCCATTCATCCAGCCTGTCCAGATCCTTCTGCAGAGCCTTCCTATCCTCCAGCAGATCAACAGTCCCACCCAGCTTAGTGTCATTCACAAACTTACTAAGGGTGCACTCAATCCCCTCACCCAGATCATTGATAAAGGTGTTAACTAGAACTGGCCCCAGTACTGAGCCATGGAAAACACCATTTGTAACTGTCAGCCAACTGAATTTAGCTCCAGTCACCACCACTCTTTGGGGCTGGCCATCCAGCCATCTGTCTGCCCAGTGAACAGTACACCCGTACAGGCCATGAGCAGCCAGTTTCTTCAGGAGGATGCAGTGTGAAATGGTGTCAAAGGCTTTTTTAACTATCTGTGACCGAGCACTGAGTTAAGAAAGAATCTGCATGACTAAATACATTTCACCTGAGGAGTTTGTCTTTACCTCCTGCTGCCCATTGTGCATTGCAGCTCCTGTGGAGAAAGGAGGAATACCTTAGGAGAATCAGGGGATGGTGTGGGGTTAGGGGCACCCATGAAATGAAGACTTTGAGAGCTCAAAGGCTTTGAGAGAGCAAGCCACTGCAGTACTGCATGGACCTCTGTGGTCAGTGGAAACAAGGCACTGAGGCCAGCCCTGGAGACAAAGCAGGATGTGCAGAGGGCTTCCTACAGTGATTCACCCTGCATAGCTGCATAGCAGGGATTTATCAGCATCCAGGAATCACTTGCATGAGAGGGGTACTGTTGCTGAGCTGAGAAATGGATCTGGGACTGGGAGCTCCCCACGGAGAGGAGGATTGATGCCTTTAGAATAAAAGCAAACCCCACTTCGTTGCCCCACCCTCCCACAGAAATGCCTCAAATGCCAGCAGAGATACAGCCCACACCTCATTGTACTGTCTGGAAGAGACTCCCACTGCTATCAGTTTTGTTCCTGAGGACAGCCCTGTGCCATGCCTGGCAGAGCTGTGTCCCTGCAGTTTTACAGTGCAGACTCTGGCATACAAATTTAATGCTTGACCTAACATGTCCTAGTTTGCTTCTTGTCAGCACTTGTTCATATTGCTGTGTCCATCAAGTGTAGCTGCACTATTCTGTGAACACAGAAAAAAATGCAGTGGAAGATAAAATTTTCAAGAGACAGATGTAGACAACACTACAATTACTGGCAGTAGTTGCCATTTTCAGGTTTCTGCTGCATTCCATAAATCATCTCTAACTGATCAACAAATTTGATTTTAATGCTCAGATGTTGTGTTGGTTTTGGCTGGGATACAGTTAATCTTCTCCATAGCAGCTGGAGATGTATGGCATTTGTGCTGAAAACTGTGTTGATAGCACAGGAATGATTTAACTATTGCTTATACAGGGTCAAGGTCTTTTCTGCTCCTCACACCACCCACCAGCAGGCAGGCTGAGGGTGCACAAGAAGCGCAGCAGGGACACAGCCAGGACAGCTGAGCCCAACTGACCAAAGGTGAGGTAAGAATCACAGAATCACTGGAAGACACCTCTGCAGATCATCCAGTCCAACTCCCATGCCAAAGCAGGGCCACCAGGAGCAGGTTGCGCAGGAAAGTGTCCAGGCAAGCTTTGAATGTCTCCAGGCAGGGAGACACCACAACTGCCCTGGGCAGCTTGTGGCAGGGCTCTGCCACCCTCAATGTCAGGAAGTTCTTCCTTGTGTTGAGGTGAAACTTCTTGTGTTTTAGTTTATGGCCATTGCTCCTCCTCCTGCTGCTGGGCACCAGCGAAAAGAGTCTGGCACCATATTCCTGGCACCCACCTGTGAGATATTTATATGCATCAAAGAGCTCCCCTCTCAGTCTTCTCCAGACTAAACAGGCCCAGCTCCAGCAACATTTCCTCATGAGAGAGATACTCCAGACCCCTGGTTGACTTTTCTGTGCCTTCCGTTACCAGGACATACACCTAATTCACCAGTGGCCCCACATTTTTACTTATCTTCTGTTTGCTGCTGATACACTTCTAGATGCCCTTCTTGTCGTTCATGTTCTTTGCCAGACTCAGTTCTAAGTGGGCCTTCCTTGTCATATCCCTGCATACCCTGAGAATGTTCCTAAGGTCCTCCCACTTGGCCCCTTCCTTTTTGCATATCCGATAAATTTCCTTCTTGAGTTTAAGATTTTCTAGGAGCTCCCTGCTCATCTACACAGGTCTCCTGCCCCCTCTACCTGATTCCTTCATCATAAAGATACACTGGTCTTGAGCTTGGAGGAAGGAGTGCTCAATATTGACTAGCTCTCTTGGAATCCTTTCTCTTCTAGAGACCTACCCCATGGGATTCCTCTAAGTAGGTCTTTGAAGAGGTTGAAGTTAGCTCTCTGGAAATTCAGGGGTTTAGTCCTGCTTATACTTATGCTTCCCCTACACAGAATCCTGAGTTCCACCATCTGATGATCGTTACAGCCAAGGCTTCCCCAACCTTTACATCTGCAACCAGTTCTTCCTGCTTGGAAGTACAAGGGCCAGCAACACCCCTGTCCTCGCAGGCTTCTCCACCACTTGCATCACAAAGTTGTCTTCAGCCATCTGCAGCAACTGCCTGGGCTGCCTGTGCTGGGCCGTGCTATCCCTCCAACAGACATCTGCGTGGTTCAGGTTCCCCACGACAACCAGGACCTGTGACTGCGAGGCCATTTCCAGCTGCCCATGGAAGGCCTCATCAACCTGCTCCTCCTGGTCAGCTGGCCCATACTCAACACCCACAGCAGTGGCCCCCCCCATTAGTATGTCCCTTAATTCTCACCCACAGACTATCAAGTCATTCATCTGTCCCTGGCCAGAGCTCAATGCATTCCAGTTGCTCTCCGCCACAAGAGAGCAACTCCACCACTCACCTCCCTAACCTGTCCTTTCTAAGCATACGTGTCCAGGCAAGACAGCATTCCAGTCATGTGAGCTATCCCACCAAGACTCAATAACTGCAGTGAGAACATGGCTCTGTGACCGCTCACAGATTTCCAGTTCATCCTGTTTATTTTCCTCTGGACACCAACCCCTGAGTCCTTCAGTTTAAAGTGTGTCTTACCAAATTGGCCAGCCTGTGGCCAAAATTCTCTTGCCCCTTCTAGTCAGATGGATCCCATCCCTCCATATCAATCTACAGTCATTGAAGCACAAGCCACTGTCATAAAATCCAAAATGTTCTTGATGATACCACCAATGAGGCAAGTCACTGATCTGCCCTATGTGTCTGCTCCTGGCTGTGCCCACTTCACTAACCAGGAGGATAGACAAGAAGATGATTTGGGCACCAGTGTTCTTCACCTGCCTCAGCAGGACTCTATCGTCTTCTTTGATCCTAGAAGAAGAATGAAGGCGGGGACATTTGAAATGGTAGTGTTTGCTTCCCAAGTAACTGTGATGTATAATGGAGCCCTTCTTTCTTGGAGATGGCTGAATACCTGCCTAACCATGAGAGTGGTGAATATTCCTGTTTTCTGTTCTTGTGAAACTCCTCTTGGAGTACTGTGCTAGTGTTCTCAACCTAAGAAGGACATGGAGCTTTTGGAGCAAGTCCAGAGGAGGACCATGGGCATGATCAGGGTACTGGAGCACTTCCCGTATGAAGACAGGCTGAGAAAGCTGGCGCTGTTCAGGCTGGAGAAGAGAAGGCTGCATGGAGACCTCATAGCAGTCTTCCAGTATCTGAAGGGGGCCTATAGGGATGCTGGGAAGGGTCTCTTCATTAGGGACTGTAGTGACAGGACAAGGGGTATTCAAACTTANGTCTTCCAGTATCTGAAGGGGGCCTATAGGGATGCTGGGAAGGGTCTCTTCATTAGGGACTGTAGTGACAGGACAAGGGGTAATGGGTTCAAACTTAAACAGGAGAGGTTTAGATTGGATATAAGGAAGAAATTCTTTCCTGTTAGGGTGTTGAGGCACTGGAATGCGTTGCCCAGGGAAGTTGTGAATACTCCATCCCTGGCATTGTTCAAGGCCAGGTTGGACAGAGCCCTGGGTGGCATGGTTTAGATTGAGGTGTCCCTGCTCATGGCAGTGGGGTTGGAGCTAGATGATCTTATGGTCCTGCCAAAGCCTAACTATTCCATGATTCTATGAATTCCTTTTCTTGCTTTGCTTATGTGTGCAGCATTTGCTTTCCCTATTAAACTGTCTTCATCTCATCCCACAGATTTTTTCACTCTTACCCTTCTGATTCTCTCACCCTCCCACTGGTGGGGATTATGTGAGTGGCTGGATAATGCTCAGTTGCCAGCTGGCATTAAACCACACCCGTCCTTTTGGCACCCAATGTGGCCTTCAAAGTGTTCACAGTAATGTCAGATTTTATTAGAATGTGCCAGATTGAATTTACAGCTGTTATTGCTATTTAGCTATCAGTTGGCAGGCACCTGTGCTTGCTGTGCAGCTTGCTTGCCTCACCGTATATTAGAGTTTGGTGCTCATTAGTGGTTGGTTGTTGTTTTGCTTTCAGTGCTTGCTATAGTGCTCTACTGCTGATCATCTTACTCTGCTGTGCCTGGGAACATTCTGATAACAGCAGTGGTGATGCTCCTGGGCTGTCAGATGGCCAGGGTATCGCTGATCTTTCTGTGCTGCTGTACTGGACAGGCTGTAACTCCAGTGTGAACTCAAGTCAGACGCAAGTGAGCAAACAGCTGTGTGGTGCTTAGCTGCTGGCTGAGGTTAAACTATGACATTCACCTAGGAGAGAACCCAAAAGAGAAGTGCCCGTCTCCCTCACTGCAGTTTTCAAGAAAAGGCTTGTAGTAGTAACTTCTGATTTCTTTAGAAATGGGATAGTTTGTCCTACCCTGTGGCAGAAGAATGGACCATGAAGCATCAAGGATCAAAGTCCCTTCTGATGCTATGATGGGTCTAACAATGGTCAAAGTCAACACTTTTCAGGAGTGGATCACAGTAAAGAAATACCTCTCTCTGCTAGATTTCCAGAGTGGACAGTAGAACGGAAATGGCCCAGCTGTGCCCCCATAATCTGAAATTGCACAGTTCAATTCCTGCTACCATGGCAAACCCAGAACGTAATTTTTTCTTCATGACTGGTAAGATCCACAATACAACCTGATACTGCATGCACCAGTACAGCACAAAGGTCTTCCACAGAGTATAAAGGCTTTTGGATAGAAGAAAGATGGGTAAGCAAAAGGCTGCATGAAGTCTTGAGACAAGTAGCAAAGGGGAAGATCTAGGTGCCTCCCTGTTTGTACATATAGCTTGGCAATCACTCTGAAGTGGGTGATCAAGGAGTCTTAGGCAAAAGGAGCAGTTCTGCAAATTCAACTTCTGTCTTTGCTTAGAAACATGAATCCTCGTATGGATCAGATTTCAGTGGATACCAGTGTCTTTCTATATAGTATATATACCACGTAGAAGAGCCTATGGCTTCCCATGGTGTCAAAAATTCACCCATAGTTTTCATTCCCAGTCTGTGGTGGGTTTTTTTCTGAACCAATGCATGGTTACAGATGAATCAGAGGCTGGGAATGAAGGCAAAGACTATGCTGCGCCCAAAAAACACTAAGAAATCACATTATGCTGCCTTGAAGGCCTATGTAAGAATGTTTATTTTTGAAGGTAATATAAAGTTATACCATACTTGAGTTGGCAAATTCTGTGGGGCACAGCCCCACAAACATTCATAATATTCAGTGCTGATAGACCTGGTTTAAAGTGCAAAATGTCATAAACTTACAATTGCCTATGATCGTAATTACAGACTTTCTACTGAAGTGACATAAAAAAGATTATACTGAAGAATCAGTTTATTAGTTTAACTTATTATACTGAAACACTGAGCAAAGCTCAAACTGCATATAACTTTTCCTGAAAGCTGTAGTAAAGGTTCAGAGTGCCAAGTGAAATGACATTTCTTGACAATTTGCCATAGAAAATTAGCCTAAAAAGGGTAATTTTCCAATATTCAACACCCACACATTTTCCTGAATGACCAAAACTAAAGAGGAAACAAAAAGCCCCTGAAAGCCTCCAGGATCACAGGAAAAGTTCCATTCAGAGACAGATATCATGATCTGTCACGATTGGATGGAATCTTGGGTGACATGGTTTAGTGTGAGGTGTCCCTGCCCATGGCAGGAAGGTTGGAACTAGATGATCTTCATGTCCTTTCCAACCCTAACTATTCTATGACTCAATGTTGCTCCAAATGGAAGCAGAAAGATGATGCATACTTAAGACAATTTTGCCATTAAGGGATTACTTTGCTTATCCCTCAGCAGGGTACTCCCAATCAGAGTTATGCATTTCTGGCATGACAAGAGCTCTCCTAGAGGGTCATCACGAAGCTGAGAAAGGAAGACGGGGAGTTATAAATGTTCAAGGAGACTTTGGGAGAGGATCAATAATGTACTGTTGTGACAAAATTGGTCACTCCTTTGGTCTGCCTGCCTGTAGAAGTTCTGTTCCACATCATTATGCAGACCTCCCCAAGAAGGAAGAATAGGTTGGTTTATTGGTCTTTTGTTTATGGATATTTTTAACTCAGCCCACTCACAGTAACACAGGAGACCTCAAAGGGACTTCAAATAGAATAATAGAGTAATTTTGGTTGGAAGGGACCTTTAAAGGCCATCTAGTCCAACCACCATGCAATGAGCAGGGACACCTTCAACTACATCGATTGCTCAGATATCTGTCCAACCTTGAATGTTTCCAGGCATCTATAACCTCTCTGGCAACCTGTTCCAGTTTTCACCCCCAGCATCTCAAAAAATTTCTTCCTTATATCTGCTCTAAATCTCCCTTCTTTCAGTTCAAATCCATTACCACTTGTCCTATCACAATAGGTCCTGCTAAAAAAATCTCATCTTTCTTGTAATACCCTTTAAGTATTGAAAGGCCACAATAAGGTCTCCCTGGAACCTTTTCTTCTCCAGGCTGAACGACCCAAACTCTCTCAGCCTTTCCTTATAGGAGAGGTGCCCCAGTCCTCTGATCATTTTTGTGATCCTTCTCTGGACCCATTCCAACATGTCTATGTCTTTCCTGTGCTGAGGACTACAGAGCCAGATGCAGTACTCCTGGCTGAGTATCATGAGAGTGGAGTACAGGGGCAGAATCACCTCCATTGACCTGCTGGCCATGCTCCTTTTGATGCAGCCCAGGATTCAGCTGTCTTTCTGGACTGCAAGCGCATACTGCTGGCCCATGTTCTTTTTCATCCACCAGTAGCTCCAGCTCCTTCTCTACCAAGTTTCTCTCAATCCCCTCCATACCCTAGCCTTTAATAATACTGGGGCTTGCCCCAACCCAGGTGGAGGGCTTTGCACTTGGCCTTGTTGAGCTTTATGATGTTCACATGAGTCCACTTCTCAAGCTTGTCCAGGTCCCTCAAGCATGTCAGCTGTGTCACTCAGCTTGGTATCATCTGCAGATTTGCTGAGGGTGCAATTGATCCTACTGTCTGTTGTGATAAACAGGACTTGTCCCAGTATAGAACCCTGACTGACACCAGGGTATCAGTTTGATCACTGATCTCCATCCAGACATTGAACCATTGACCACTGCTCCCTGGATGTAGCAGCTTTGCTCTTCGTAAAACTTGTTTCTATAATCCTGTAATCTTAAAATGACCCAGAAGAATCTGTATAGCCTAACATCAGCTTTATTGTCAGAACAGTCCTTTATAACCAATTGTTTTCTAAACAGACTTTATGGAAATAGTAGAAAGGCACATGAGGAGGGAATTTACTGTAGACTTAAATGTTAAATGTAGCACACATAAATTGAAACATCTTTACCTAGAATTGCCCACCCACTCTATATTGTGACAGTGTTAACCATCTGCTTACACTGGAGATGAACATCTGAGCACCTTTTATAGTTTATGGAGGTCTGGTCAACAAAGACAGTGGAGCATTGAAGAGAGTTGGCTGTTTGACCAATGCAGGTGGTCACTGCATTCCCACTCCAAGTGGAAGCAATGAACACTGAAGGAATGGACTGGGAAAAGAAGGAAAAGGACTCTTTTGATTAGAGGATAATTCCTATCCAAGAAAGAGAAATGAGAAGGAAGAAGGCCAGGATTACATTTACGTCTTACAATTAGTAATCTGGGAAGACTGCTAACTGAACAGGAGTGATTTCCCTGAATAATTATTGCAGTAGGTGAAGAAAAAGGAAAGGGTGAAGAAAGATGAGGGTACCAGGGAAAGACCAAGGTGGCATCAGGATGCACTCTAGTTCATTTATGAGAAGCGCTATGTAACGCGGCTGGCACTACTCAGGGACCAAAGAGGTCTTTACCAAGGACTTACAGTCTCTGTGTGATATGTCATCATTCTAGGCAATGGTCTCCCAAGCTGACAGGAATTCAAGAAACTGAAAGTTTCTACAGGTTTCCTTATATATACGCTATGTATAAAGCAGGTTACCTAGCTGCTGACATTTCTGCAAATATTCTGGCTCCCCAGAAAACTTTAAATTCACATATGAATAAAAATATGTAGTCACAGATAGAGCCACACAAACAGACTTCATACGGTTCCATGCAATGATATTACCCTGGTATCACACCCATAATAAATAAAGGTAAATACCAGGAAATTCTGGATTGACCTGAGAAGGAAATAACTTCTGTAATGCCCTTCTGGCACAGAAGCACTTTTGCGGAAGGGCAATAGTTACATTGTTTGTGTGGCTGGCAGAAACTTTCCCTCTCAGGGATGTATAAAATAACCTTCCCATAAATGAAACGGGGAGAGCAATGAAAGGTCATCCAATATGTGAATAACAGAATAAATGCTTATGTGAGCCCCTTTGATATCTTTGTGGTGTATTTGAGCTCAAAGTTTGTTCTCAGATCAGTATTCTCTGATGCGTAAGTGTTCAAAATAGGAAGTTAGTGTTTCAAAAAATCACAAGGAGAGGCCAAACAGGCACAGCAAGAGCAAGAGAGAGGCACTGTAGTTTCACTCTGCAGTTTTTCTCCATAAATAACATGCACTTACAGTTCCTGAAAATCTTCAAGACCTGACTGACCTTTTCAAGGGGAAGCTTATAAACAAGTATGCGATAAAAACACAACCTACAAAGACAACACACTACTTATTAATAAGACATTGATTAAAGAGGCAAACTTCTTACCATTCTCATGGAAGCAAGTTGTGAAATCATTTATACACATTAAGGAAAGTGAAACGGTATGCTTCCTTTTCTAAGGCAGTATGAGTACAGAAGTTGATTAGGTTCTTCAGAGGACTCACGTTACCTCACACTTGTAGCATTCCAGGGTTTTGAAACTATAATTTAGAGTGGTCGCCATGGAAAATCTCATGATTCTGAAATCATAGTGAAGATAGGAATTTCTCTTTATGTCAGCTTGAAAAGAAATATTCACGGAGTAATAAAATCTGGCAGCTCACCTTGCCTTTTTGTTATTCTATATCGATAAGCTGAAATTCTGTCCATCACTATAATGTACAACAGAAACAGCACATCACTCAGACATTTAAAATACTTATGCAACTTCATTCTTCCTGAAAAATAAAATAGAAAACTCAAATGGATGCAGAAATTCCAGGTATTACACAGAGATGGCCTCAGAGCATGCTTAACACGTATTGACAGCTCAGAGACATGTAAGTCAGTGACAGCTTCTCGCACAACATGGCTGCCTCTGTTAACGTTGTCCCCTTCTATATAATGCGTCAGGTTACCATATTCACAGCAAATACCAGTCTCATCATCAAGCAGAGGAGCAGCAGCCATTCATCCTGCCAGTGCTCACAGGATGGAAATTTCACAGGGTCACTGCACTCCCAAAACAAGGAAAAGCAGAGCTTCAACTTGAAAAACATGTTAGTTCCGGGTCCCTGTGCCAGAGTATTTTCAAAGTTTTCTTTGGAATCATATATTCTAACAAGATAAGCCACCCTTATCTGTTTAGAATATATATGGAAATGAGGAATTCACCTGCCATCTGGCTGCCTTTATCACCAGGCCACCATACACTCCATTGTTCCTTTATGGGCATTTTCCTGATGCATGATTCTTTCTTGCACAATGAGGGGACAGAGGGCACACATCTTCAAACTGACAGCCCTCAGCTTAGCAACTAAACTGCCTGCTTTGGATACAGGGGTCTGAAATTCGGCATTTCCCAGGGAAACTGCAGTCATGTAACCTCAGGGCCACCAACTGTCACTGCATGGCGCAGGTAACAAAGTCCTATTGTTTCACCCAAGCGTGCATGCAAACAGAGGCAGTAGCTAGGCAGCCTACAGAGCACTCCTGTCTCATTCAGATGGAGAGAAAGAGCAGGAGAGGAGAGAGGGAACAGAGAAGTGGAGAGGAAAAGAGAGGAGAGGACAGAGGAGGGGATAGGCAGAGCAAAGGACAGAAAGAGGGAAAGGAAGTGGGGAAGGGAGAGGGAGAAGGCTTTCCTCTCATTGTCAGGTACTATGGTGGGCACTTTAAAGATCAGGTTAGACAAATTTCTTTCAGAAATGGCACACCTGATGCTGCATTATGGTGGAAGGAATAGGATAAAATTCTTCTTGATGTCACTTTTCATTGCAGAGTCCAGTGCATCACACAATTGACAAAACACTTTCCATGTGCAGCCTGGATACAGAAATGCCCCTTCTGTCCTGGTGTTCCAAAGACAGGGGCAGGTATAAGCCATGTCTGTTCTGACTGAGAATTTGAAACTATAAACATTCATCTCTGGTGTAAGCACAAAGCTCTACATTTTGAAATTAAAAAACACAGTGCTTTCTGATACTTGTTTGTGTTGCACTTCACTGCAGAGCAGGAGTCTGCCACTGAGCACAAAGACTTTATGACAATAGACAAACAAGAGAATTTCAGTCCTGGGCTTCCTGAGTGACAATCTGGCCCATACTGGCATTCACAGGAGGTTTTACACCCTTTCTAGACTACCCCTATAGCTGTAAGAATCATAGAAAAATGTTTTTACAAGGAGGGCCTCAGGTAGTGGAACAAGCTGCCAGAAGGATGTGGAGTACCCATCCCTGGAGATGTTCAAAACTGGACTGGACAATGTGCTGAGCAAGCTGCTCTCGCTGACCCTGCAGCAGGGAAGGTTTCACTAGATCTTCAGATGTCTCTCCAACCTGAACTATTCCGTGATTCTGTGACATTTATTTTACAACAAACTATGAAATTCTGAGTTCCCTGATTTTTAATGAAAGCAGAGAGATGAGAAATAAAAGGTAGGTAAGGAATAATAGTAACATAATGTAAAATAAAGCAATGAAAAAAAAAAAAAAAAAAA
>NDXB01003233.1:31429-116934 GCA_002631895.1 Agapornis roseicollis | reverse complement strand
TTTAGATGTGTCCCTTCTGCCCCCCCCCCCCCAGTTACCCCTTCAGGCTAATTTTTCAGCATGTCTGACATAGATTGGGATTGATTGCCTTGAGATGGCCTTAGACTCTTTAACAGAAATGTGTTTAGGAAATTAGACTTCCACGATCTGTATTTGCTAAAGAGATTTCAGCCTGTGGGTGATCATTCCTTGTCTATTACAAACTATTTTTTTTTTGCCGTGTATGACCTATTCCTTTGGTGTCACCTCCATATAAATAGTTCAACAAGACTTGTTAGACAGCTGTTCTAATGAGTGGAGTGCTATTTTGACTTGTGCATTTGCAAACAAATACTCGTGAAAGCACAATGCTGCTCTCTTTTTTCCTCTGTTGTTTTCAGGCATATGGCTCAGTGGTATCACTTAAATATAGGGAATGATTCGTTTCAGAAAAGAAGTTTACTTTTCAAGACAGTTATGGTTGCATTGCAAGTACATCTGATACTGTCACATTTTTACATATATAGTTACTTTGGTCTGATGTACTGTTAATGCATTGTTAGGAATACAGACTGGGGACATGTCTTTTGAAGATGAATTTTTTTATGGATAGCACATTGGATGAGTTCTCTTTGAAATAAGTTTTACGCACTGCCAACAAATTCTTTTTAAAAGTCCTATTGTATAATGTTATTCCTTTATGCATTCCTTTAAATAAATGTGGGACATGAAAATTCTGACTCTTCTCTTCCAGATTTCTTACATGATCTCAGCATGGGCCAGAATGTGTAAAATTCTTGGAAAGGAATTCCAGCAGTACCTTCCTGTTGTCATGGGACCTTTAATGAAGACTGCGTCCATTAAACCTGAAGTAGCTCTTTTAGACAGTAGGTTTAAAACCATGTTTTGCTTGAAAAAGGTACTGAAATTATTTTGTAGCACTTACATATTTATTTTTCCCCTTTGTATAACAGCGCAAGATATGGAAAATATGAGTGACGATGATGGTTGGGAATTTGTAAATCTAGGAGATCAGCAAAGTTTTGGAATTAAAACTGCAGGCCTTGAAGAAAAAGCAACTGCATGCCAAATGCTGGTGAGTAATAAAGTTTTGTTACTGCTGGACAATCAAGTTTGAAGCCAAAATCTGCCAGGAAAAATATTCTTTATAGCATCAAATGAAATAGTTCTGGTTTTCGTTGTGTGAGATGTCAAGTAGATTTCAGACAACGCATTGTGTGTGGCTTGCTTGATTAAAAATAGTTCCTTTATTTTTGTACTTCAATCCTTAAGATAAACGTATTGTTTTCCTTTCGTTAGCAAAACCTTTAAAGAATTTGAGGTGTTGAAGAGTAGATCCTTTCAGAGAATACTGATGTTTCTGAATTTGGTTTGACAAATGCTTGAATGTTTTAAGACTTGAGTTGAGAGCTTCTGGTGCTATCAAAGTGTCTTAAAAAATCACAGTGAGGGGGGTAAATAAATGGATTATTGCATACTTTTAAAAATAAATCTAAAAAGCTTACTTCTAACAATCTTTCTCACCACTACATGGGTGAGAAAACACCTGTAACAGTATTTTCCCTCAAAGGTGGTGTTTCCATGCTTTGTTTTTCAGGTTTGCTATGCAAAAGAGCTGAAAGAAGGATTTGTGGAGTACACAGAACAAGTTGTAAAGCTGATGGTTCCTTTGTTGAAGTTCTATTTCCATGATGATATCCTATTAACAAATTCTACTGTGAAAACAGAAACTTAATTTGGAAGAATCAAAAGTCATGCTTACTGTTTTTCTAAACATATTGAAAGTGTTAGTGTTAAAAAATGCTATTGCTTTATAGCAGAAACTGTTTCAGAGAACATTGTTTTACACGCTATTTTAGGCAATGTATCCTACTTTTTCCCCCAGTTTCTTTTTAAATAAACACGTCTATAATCTTAAAAGAAAGTAGTAGAAAGTGCTGTTTGTGCCAACAAAGCGAAGGAGAACAGCTTTTCTGTCATGGCTTGAAACAGTCTTGAAAAAAAGTTTAATTTTTCTGTGGTTTTAATCTGTATCTAATTAAGAAATCAAATACACTATAATAAAAAAAAAAATTTCAAGTAGAAAAGTAGTAACTTCGTTATGGTGGTGAGTGCTTAAATTCTAAGCACTTCATGTGGCCTTGATTGTTTTATTTCCTTAATAATGAAACGTGTTAGAGTGGCAGCAGCAGAGTCAATGCCCTTGCTTCTTGAATGTGCTAGAGTTCGTGGGCCAGAGTACCTCACACAGATGTGGCACTTCATGTGTGATGCGCTCATCAAAGCCATCGGAACAGAACCAGATTCAGATGTCCTCTCAGAAATAATGCATTCTTTTGCAAAGGTAACGTTTTCCTTACAAACTTAGTGGTGTTACTGTTTGTGGCTTTTTACAATAAGAAAGGACATGAGTTTGATGTTTATTTAAATGGCTTGAACAATTGCAAAGCTTCCTCTGTGAATTTTGGCTTAGGTGTAAATATTATCGCTGATTGAAAACGTAGTTGTACTTCTTTTGCAAGAACCAAAATAGCAAAGTATTAACCTAAAATAATGACTGGATTTATTAATTTTTAAACAGAAAGCAGTGAAGTTCTGTGCCTGGAATGTGCAGTGGTGCTATGCCTGCCTTGTATAATTTGAGCATTGATTAGAGTATGAATGTTGTGATAGTATCATTTCTGCTAATGATCACTTAAAGCAGAGCGTGTATTAATATTGCGTGCTTAAGATTTAATTGAAACTGCTCGTGTAACTTAAAGCTGAAAAAATTATCATTTTATTTCACCAGTGCATTGATGTAATGGGAGATGGATGCCTTAACAATGAACACTTTGAAGAACTTGGAGGAATACTGAAAGGAAAACTAGAAGAGCACTTTAAAAACCAAGAATTAAGACAGGGTAAGTTAACACAAATTCTTGTTGACATGTGATAATGGCTGTTCTTTAAAGGAGAATTCCTAATAATTTTTGAACACAAAAGAAGCTTAGTTCAGATTTCTTTAATTTGCTATTTATGTAAGGTAATTGGGGTTTGAAGCAACAGAATCCATGAGTTACATTTGTGAGCTTTGGGAGGATGAAGATGGCATCATTTGTAGAAATTCTGCAGTTGAATCAAAAACTGATGGACACATTTACTTGAAGACAGTGCTGGTAGCTTCTTATTTCTATGCAATTTTCTTGTCCTTGTGGACAAGCTGGTGTGTATATTTCTATTTCATGTGCTTTTACATGAATTCTTAAACTGAGCTGTCTCGTTATACTTCTTGTTTCTCTGTGAAAGCTCTTTGAAGCTCCCTAAAGACAAAATTCCTGTTCCATCTTCAGCTATTGTTTCCTATTTTCTAAATTTGTTTTTTGTGTTTTGTTTTCTTTTTCCACTTTCATGGGCTTTTTATGTAGAAATGTGATGTTTCAATATTTGCTTTTTTAACTCAGTGAAACGACAAGATGAAGACTATGATGAACAAGTTGAAGAGTCATTACAAGACGAAGTAAGTTTGTTTGGGGAGCTTTTCCACTTGCAGAGCACCAGGATGAAACTACATTACATGGATATGCTATGCTACTGAGTTAAAGCATAGTGCATCTGCAGAATTATTTCTTTCTGGAAGAATGTGTGTTACCATATTCCTTCAAAACTTCTAGTAAGAAGAAGGTCACACTACATGATTGAATTATAAAATACAGAACATTTCCTTGTCTGGTATACTGAAGGAGGAAGTTCAGGATATGGCTCTTAATTTTCTTAATCCTCTCAAACAGTTCTTAGATGACTTTAATACAGCACTTTACAGCAGACTATTTAGTGATTATCTAAAGCCTAGCCCTGCTGACTTCCTTTTTCTTTGTGCCTTATGACCAAGGTGGCTCTTAACCTTGAGCATACTTCTGACGTGTCAGGTTAGGAGCCTGTCTCAAAAAGAATAGACCTAAAACAGTATCAGAGGAGGACAGCGGGATGAATAGCTGACATAATGTGTTTGCTTATGAGAGAATACCAAAGTGAATGCTTCTCCACTAAGATACCAAACTGACTTCTTTAATTTAAAGTGGAGGTGACTGTAGAAGAGATACAGTAGTTCTATTAAATCATCATTGGCATGGAAAAATTAATAAAGAATAAGAAGTCACTGCTGCTTATGACAAGAGATACAAAGGATGCTCAGTAAATTTAAGAACTAGAACATTTTTTTTTTTGCCACAGTGCAGGTGTGAAGCTGAATTGTGAAGCTTGTTCACACGAGTTTAACCTGGATACAGACTCCAGAATCTTTCTTAGCAGATCAGGCACCCATATGTAAATGCTTTCAGAAATAACAACACAGTTCATGAGCCCCTTTCCTTTGGGAGCATTAGGCCAGCATTCAGAAGGATAGAGTTCTGGCACCTACATACTGCTTGGGATCAAAAAAAATAACAAAATTCAAGTTCCAAGCCAAGAGCCTTTCCTATTTTTTCTTTTTCTTATTTGCTTTACTGTTCATTCTTGTATACAGTGAGTTAAGCAGTTTATCTTTACTTCTTATGTGTCACTGTGTACTGATAATGAGAGAAAATGCTAGCAAGCAGCAGTTTCAGAAAAGCTGAATCCATATTCTGCACAGAGTTGCAGGGCGCTTTAAAAATGCTTTAATTTCCATTTGAGCTTGCTGGGTTTTTTTAAAGACTGCAAGGAAGACATGTCTGCATTACCCTGTGAAAGTAGGAGTGGGACCAGAATGTCATTTGCCATATAGACCGAATTAACACGTGATAACAGATACACACCATAGGTCCCAGAATTTGTCTATGTATTCCTTACCTCAAGGCAGCAGAAATACAAGGGAACACAGAAGTTACAAAAGATACTCAAACAGTAATTCCTGTAAGATATCAAGATACATCCCCAGCTTAGGCAGTAACTAAACTGCTGATGTGATAGAGAGAAGGTATGTGCTAAGCTCTCCCCCTGAGCATCTGTTATCAGCTATTAGTATGCAATACCAGGCCAGGTGGACCTTGCGGTGTGCTGTAGCAGTTCTCTTTCTCTGTTTTTGTTCATGTGTATGTTCCAGAGTTACTGCTTGAATTATGCCCTGAAAATGCAAAAGTTGCCTGACCAGGAAGGTTTTAAATATCCAGTTCTGAGAAGCTGTCTGTTACATGAGAAATACTTACTAGTTTTTCAATAGGGACCAGAAACTAGCTGTATTCTGTTCCCCTACCTTTTAAAGTATAAACTGATTAGAAGAGCCATACCAAGTACAGCAGAACTTGCTTTAAAACAAAAAGGGTTTTCCGAATGGAAGTGTGTCCAGGGAGCAATCTTTGCTTGCAGCTCTAATGTGAATTGATAGCTGGATCTGAACTAAGAATCTTTACTTCACTAGTTTGATACAATAATTGAACAAGGTGAAAAATGAAGTAGCAAGAGGAGAGGATTCATATTTCTTACATTTTCGCTACAACCTTCTGTCACAAAAGCAGTTCATAGAATCATATAATAGTTATGGTTGGAAAGGACCTTAAGATCATCTAATTCCAACCCCCCTGCCATAAGCAGGGACACCTCATACTAAACCATGCCACCCAAGGCTTCATCCAACCTGGCCTTGAACACTGCCAGGGATGGAGCGCTCACAACCTCCCTGGGCAACCTTTTCCAGCATCTCACCACCCTCACAGGAAAGAATTTCTTCCTTATATCCAATCTAAACCTCTCCTGTTTAAGTTTGAACCCATTACCCCTTGTCCTGTCACTACAGTCCCTAATGAAGAGTCCCTTTCCACACCCTTAATGTCCCCTTCAGATACTGGAAGGCTGCTATGAGGTCTCCACACAGCCTTCTCTTCCCCAGGCTGAACAGTCCCAACTCTCTCAGCCTGTTTTCATATGGGAGATGCTCTAGTCCCCCGATCATCCTTGTGCCGTCCTCTGGACTTGTTCCAACAGCTCCATGTCCTTTTTATGTGGAGTACACCAGAACTGCACACAATACTCCAAGTGAGGTCTCATGAGAGAAGAGTAGAAGGGCAGGATCCCCTCCTTTGACCTGCTGGTCACGCTCCTTTTGATGCAGCCCAGGATACCTGTTTACTTTTCAATAAAAGCTTGTTGTAGTATCTGTAGGTACAGAAGAGGAAAAGAACCTTCTGTCTTCTGTAAAGGAATCCACTGAAGCAGTAAATTTGCACAAGACTGTTTATCGTGCTAGAATTTTTCTGTACCTGAAACAAACGTTCAAGTCCTTCACAATAGTGATTGACTTACATTTTTAAGAAGGGTAAAAAGGAGGACTCTGAGAACTACCAGCCAGTCAGATTCAGACTGTGCCCAGTAAGATCATGGAATAGATTTTTCTGGAAGCTCTGTCATGGCACATGGAAGACAGGGAGGTGATTAGAGACAGCTGGTGTGGCTTCACAGAGACAACATCATGCCCAAATAATCTGGTGGTTTCTATGGTATAGTGGCTGCATTGGTGGATTAAGAAGGAGCAACTGATGTCATCTGCCTTGACATCTGTAAAGCCTTTGACATGGTCCCACAGATCATGCTTGTTACTAAATTGGAGCAATAGTCCTTCCATCAAAGCTCTATCTGGTAGACAAGGGAGTGATTGGATGGCCACGTCCAGAAAATTGCATTCAGTAGCTCATTGTCCAAATAGAGATCAGTAACATAGGTAGTGGTATTGAGGACTCCTTCAGCAAGTTTGCAGATGACAGTGAGCTAGGTGGTGCAGTTAATGTGCTTGAGGGAAAGGATGCCATCCAGAAAGCCAACCGTGTTCTGGGCTGCATCAAAAGGAGTGTGGCCAGCAGGTCAAGGGAGGGGATTCTCTCCCTCTACCCTGCTCTTGTGAGACCCCACCTGCAGTGCTGTGTTGAGCTCTGGGGCCTCCAGTGCAAGGTGGACATGGACCTGTTGGAAGAGATCCAGAGGAGGGCCATGAAGATTCTCAGAAGGCTGGAGCACCACTTCTGTGAAGACAGGCTGAGAGAGTTGGGCTTGTTCAGCCTGGAGAAGAGAAGGCTCTGGGGAGACCTTACAATAGTGTTCCAGTACCTAAAGGGGCAGACAAGAAATCTGGAGAGACACATTTGACATGGGTATTTAGTGACAGGACAAGAGGGAATGGCTAAACTGAAAGGGGAGAGGTTTAGATCAGGTAATAGGAAGAAGCTCTTTAAGGGTGGTGAGACACTGGCACAGATTGTCCAGAGAAGTTGTGGATGCGCCATCCCTAGCAGTGTTCAAGGCCAGGTTGGATGGGGCTCTGAGCAACCTGGTCTAGTGGAAAGTTTCCCTGCCCATGGCAGGGAATTGGAACTGGATGGTTTTTAAGGTCCCTTCCAGCCCAAACTGTTCTGTCTTTTCGTGATTAGATCAATAGTTGAAAAATAGTGGAGCTAAAGACTGGGTTTACAAAACCAAACCATTGAACTTCACTCAATGTTAGTTTAGACGCCTTGGCATTTCATGTGACTTTCACTATTTCTAAGATCATTGGTCTTAATGTGACTTGTATCCTTTTCTTACCAGGATGACAATGACGTTTATGTTTTGACTAAAGTATCGGACATTTTGCACTCAATATTCAGCAGTTATAAGGAGAAGGTTCTGCCTTGGTTTGAAAGGCTACTTCCACTAATTGTCAACCTAATTGTAAGTACCTGGCTTGCTCTGATGTGTTGATAGGCCTGGAATCTTAAACATGCTGGAATCTTAGAGAACTTGTTGATAATTTGTATATTCTATCAGATATTCACCTGGATTTTGTTTTGTTTATGGTATCGCTGCAAGTGTCACGGCAGAAAATTGTGTGTTTGTAAAATTAAATTTAATCCAGGAGGATTTTAACAAAATTACCAGACCACTGTTACTGTGATTGTTCTGTTGATCTAATTGCTAACTGTACAAAATACCAGTTTTAATGTGGCTTAAATATTACCTGGTTTTGATGCAGTGTCCACATAGGCCGTGGCCTGACAGGCAGTGGGGACTGTGCATTTTTGACGATATTGTAGAGCACTGCAGCCCCTCCTCGTTCAAGTATGCTGAATACTTCCTGAGGCCAATGCTCCAGTCAATATGTGACAACAGCCCAGAGGTTAGGCAAGCAGCTGCCTATGGTGTTGGAGTTATGGCACAATTTGGCGGAGACAGCTATCGTCCTTTTTGCACAGGTATGTACATGCATCGAGCCTCGGGCAACCTGGTTCAGTGGGAGGTGTCCCTGTCCATGGCAGGTGGTGGGAACTAGATGATCTTAAGGTCTTTTCCAACCCAAACCATTCTATGAGAAACTATTTGAATGTGAGATTTGGGGGCTGGGGAAGGGAATCATTAAAATTTGCTGGCTTTTTGGTTAATGCTTTGGCAGCAAAGTAGAATGCCAGTGTAATCTCTGTGGCAGACTGGTGGTGATTAGTGAAGTCCCTGAATTCCTTGGGATTTTAATAATGTTACGTGTAGGAGCATTTCTGTTGCCGAATTCTGTTGATTAATGCTAACATGTTTACATATTAATGCAAAACCCTTTCAATGTCTGTAAAAAAATACAGCATCTATTAACAGTAGCCTAGAATACTAATAACTGATGTGGCACTCTGCTTTCCCATTATATAAAAAGGAGTCTGATTTCTGTGACTCAGAAATGAAATTAGAATGATAATGCCTATCAGAAACATTTTGCTTTTTCTGAATGTCTTGAGTTTCTCTAAAACTTCATCTGGAATTTAAAGAAATGGTTGTCTCCTGGCCCTCTTCTTGCCAGTCAACAAAGTTCATTCTGTACACGAGCTAGCATCCCTTATAAAAGATTTTCTTAATTTTTAAAGTAAATATTTAGTCAGCTGTTTCAAATATGTGTTTCACAGGAATCTCGAGCAGAAGCTGAATTAAATAACATAAGAAAATAAGAACCATGTGATAGGGATAAGCGTAACTGCCACATGGTGACAATCAAGATGAGGTGTCCTTCAGGAAAAAAAAGAAAGAAAGAAAGAAAAAAGCAGGGGGGAAACATTGCAGTGAACCATTAAGAGCATTAACATTTAAAATTGTCTAGAAAAATATTTTGTGAACTTCTTGGTAAGGCTTTTATGTCTTGTCCTAAAACTAATGGGATAGAGACTGGGGTCAAGACAGTTCTGCTTTTGAGGTTTGGGGGGACTTTAACATCTCTTCAAGTCTGATTTTAATTTTCATTCATTAGTCTTCACCTTGGCCCACTTACACTTTGTAACAACTTTAATCCTTTTCTTTGTATTTGGATGAATAAGCTTTGATTAAACTCAAACACTTAGCTTCTCCTTTAGTTGATGTTTAGATAAAAAAACTTTTAGTTTACAGCATCCAACTTATTAGCAGGCACCTAAAAAGTGTTTTAAATTCTTACGTATGTACATGAATGAATTTCACAGTAGACATAGTAGACTTCTGTGATACAAATTTGGCTTTGCAGGAAAGTCCAGCATTGTTATCCTGTGTTCAGTACACAAGCTAGGAGGTCTGATGACCAAGTTTTGCAGTTCTGTAAAGTTTATAAGCCCCATATAAGTATCCTTGTCTAGCTTAGGGTTAATTCTGTTTTTTCCATAGCTGCTAAGTTCTTCACAAATCTAATTCAGTGAATTTAATATAGCAAGTGTCATTGTGTATTTCTTAACTGCAAAGCTGCTGCTTACTCATGCAAATGAAGTAGTGCGAGATCTCACTGTCAGTAATTGGAGTTATTTTGAAGTGTGCTTTCTGCACGGTTCTGTAACCCCTTTTCTGTGCCGATACAGGATTTCACAGCTTTAGCATTCTATTTTTAGCAGAAGAACACAAGGACAATTGTTCCTGCATGCATGTGGAGTGCTCTGAAGTCCTCATAGATACACGTGACTAAAATTGTGACATTAATCTTCACTTAGAATCATAGAAAAGTTAGGTTTGGAAAGACCGTTAAGACCATCTAGTTCCAACCCCCCTACCATGGGCAGGGACACCTCACACTAAACCGTGCCACCCAATGCTTTGTCTAACCTGGCCTTGAACACTGCCAGGGGTGGAGCATTCACAGCTTCTTTGGGCAACCCATTCCAGTGCCTCACCACCCTTACCGTAAAGAATTTGTTCCTTATATCCAATCTAAACTTCCCCTGTTTCAGTTTGAACCTGTTACCCCTCGTTCTGCCAGTAGGTGTGCCTGTGGTTACCTGCATGACCTAAAAAGCTGTAACTGTTACTAACCTAGCAAGGAAGTTGGCATTTTCCCTGATGCTTGGGTTTTATTTTTTCTTTTTTTTTTTTTTACATCTAAACCGTGCCCAGTGGATTCACCAGATGAGATTTCTATTTCCTGTGAGCTTTTCCCAGTGCACCTNTTCAGTTTGAACCTGTTACCCCTCGTTCTGCCAGTAGGTGTGCCTGTGGTTACCTGCATGACCTAAAAAGCTGTAACTGTTACTAACCTAGCAAGGAAGTTGGCATTTTCCCTGATGCTTGGGTTTTATTTTTTCTTTTTTTTTTTTTACATCTAAACCGTGCCCAGTGGATTCACCAGATGAGATTTCCATTTCCTGTGAGCTTTTCCCAGTGCACCTTTCAGTGGTGGGAGCTGTGTATGTGTTCATACATGTATATCTATATATCTGTATGTGCACAAGCGCTAGGCGTACAGCAGGTATACACTGTAGACAAGCGCTACAGTCCAAATTAATATGAATTGTCACTCCATCAGTGCTTTTCATCATCCCATGTTTCTAGAACCTGTTAGATTAAAAAGATAATGCTTCTACCTATGTTTTTACTATAAACTACAATGTCTTTTAGATCAGATTTGCACAGGAATATTCTTAACGTTTTTTTTTCTGAACTTGTGAAACAGATCCAGACTTCTGCAGTAGCTGTTTTCTAATGTTTCCTCGCATAGCTTCAACTCTCCGTTTTTCGTATGATTTTGAACTGTGAAGAGCCTAGAAGTAGTGGGACATTGGGGTGACTGTATTTTAGTGCTTTGGCCATGAAAAAAAACCCAAAAAAACAACCTGGTTTTAATCCATACATGTGGAATTTGTGATGTTCATAACATAAAACTTGATTGCACAATAGACTTTATTCTTGTTTTATCTAACAATTAGAGGCGCTTCCCTTGCTGGTGAGAGTCATTCAGTCACCAGATGCCAAAACCAAAGAGAACATCAATGCAACAGAGAACTGCATTTCAGCTGTAGGAAAGATAATGAAGTTCAAGCCTGACTGTGTAAACGTTGAAGAAGTCCTGCCACACTGGTTATCATGGCTTCCTCTTCATGAAGATAAAGAAGAAGCTGTTTATACTTTCAATTATCTGTGTGACTTGATTGAGAGGTAAGGCAAAGTCTTAACATCAATGCAGAAAGTAAGCTTGTTTGCAGATTCTTTCCTTGCATTCATTTTCCAAATCTGAGAAAGCAATGACATTGCTTTCTCCTCCCTAAAGTGCAAGTTGCAATCTGCTCCCTAAAGCATGCGCTTTAGGGAGGAGAATTTGGAATGTCAGAGCTGACCCTTCCACTCTGTTGTTGTTGTTGTTTTAAAATAATGTTCTTATCCTAACTAATGTCTGTATGGCTTTATTGGAGCAGCCAGGAATTATTTTTATGTATGTGATGGGAAAGTTACCAGCTGGGAGCTTCTACAGAAAATTCCAGGAAAATTTTTGTTATTTTGTTTATGTATTAACATTACTGATCAAGCGTTTTTACTTTAGAGCAGCACACACGGCCTTGCAGCCTTCTTTTCATAACCTTTTAAAGTAGATTTGCACCTTTTTGCTTTCCAAAAGCTTTAATATCAACAAAACGAAGTATGAAGTAGAGAAATAATACAGAGAAAATTCATGGTACAATGCTATCTCCCTTAAGTTTGTAATAATTTCAGTTATTGTTGAAAGCATCTTGTCCCACAGCTTGTTCTTTAGATTTATGCTCCCTCCAGTAAGTCAGTGGAGTAAGAAAAGATAATCTTACAGTGTGGGTAGAAGTTGCACTTCATAACTGAGTGGAAGGATGTCAGCTTCTGAAACAGTATGTAGGAGGTGTGCTGTGGCTGACACCACGTTACATCTTAGTAGAAAAACAGAAAAGAAGCAACTTGGTCTTTTCTGTAGTCTATAGTCTTTAGTCTATAGTCTAGTCTTTTCTGCTGTGTAAATACCTTGTATTTCTTAGTGTTTGATTAAGGCAGAGTAGTAGCAGCAGCTGACATCCCTGGACTGATTATTGTATAGAGACTCCATAATAATACTGACATGTATGCATATACAGATGTATGTAGAAGTTGGGAATTGCAGCACTAGCACACTTCTGTACCTAGCTCTGTGCATGTGGCTCAGCCTTGCAGTGTTACTTCCCTGGATCTCTGTCAGTTCTACATTCACAGCTTCTGTGTTCCAGCAGTGGTAGGTAGCAAGGCTGGAAGTAGATCATGTTTTTCACCCAGATCCCTGGTTGCCAGAACTTCTTTACTCCAACACTTGGCTGGGAAGAGGGAGTAGAGCTGCTTTCTTGCTGTCTGTTAGTGCTGGCAGAGAGCTGCAGTCTCTGGTTCTCCCCATGCCAGTAACACAATCTCCTCCCCCTTGCAGCACTGCGAGAGGGAGGAACAAGCCCTTTTAGGCAGGGTATTTCTGTCACGCTGTTTACAGTTCTGCCTGCATGGAACTCATCCATTCTGTACAGTTCAGAACTTTTTCCTGATAAAGTGTGGGCCGATTAAAGAGTCAGCTGGTTAAATATTAACCAGAGAGGGAACATTCTGCCAGCAGGCAATGAAGCTGTGTGTACTTATTCAACTATGTGAAACTTTAATGTAAATAAGCAGCTTCAGAATAAAATATTTCAAAAGCACTCCACTTACATGGAAAATGTTTACTTTTTTTTTTCTTTGGGTTAAATATTAATTTATTTGTATTATGTTTTGATTGTAACAGCAACAACCCAGTTGTTCTCGGTCCCAACAATTCCAACCTTCCCAGAATATTTGGTATAATAGCAGATGGTGAAATTCATGAAGCTATTAAACATGAAGATCCATGTATCAAGCGGTTGGCTAATGTTGTTCGCCAAGTGCAGGTAAGTAAATGCTTGCCTTAGGTATGAAGAAAACATTTAGAATCTGCTTTCAAAAGTAACCAAACTGTTAAACAAGTTTTAAGAGCCTTATCTCCTTAGAGAATAGTGCTTCAACCAGTGATCTTGAAGATCCTTGGACATTCCTTGAGCCATTGATGATAAAATTTGGTAGCATTTGCACTTGAACCTCTTTCGATAAACTTTAGAAGCTTATTAATTTAAAAACAAACAAAAAATACATGCTAGATGGTTTTGATGTACTAGCCAGTGTAGGTTGTTTATGGGGTTGTTTCATTGTGTTGAGCCAGAAATAAAGATTTGAGAGAAAGCTGCCTGTCTTTGTATCAGTGAAGTTTATGGTGGGATTTGATCTGACTTATGTATGATTCCTGTAAGAGTCCCCAGCACCCTGTGGTGACCTAGTAATACGGTAGAGGCTTGGGATTTCTGCTAGAGAATGAGTGCAAGCCACAAGTAATTTTACTACTGCCCTCTTTAATCCAGTACAGATATAGGCAGCTGTTCAAGGTAAGTGATAGGGCTTATAAGGCAGATTTCACGCAGGACCAGATGTTACCACACACTTGACAGTTGCAGCACCTAACGATATTAAGTAGTGTGCCTGGTGAGCTGTCCTGGTTACTGCTGGGATAGAGTTATTTTCCTTTCTAGTAGCTGGTACAGTGCTGTGTGTTGGATTAATGTGAGAAAACCACAGCAGAAGCATAGAGCTGAGAAAAACATGCAGAGCATTTGGAGCAGCAGCAGTTCAATTGTTGTCCATTCTACCTTGCATGCTTTGGCAAAACTCAGGGTCAGGAACTTTAGGAATACTTGATTTTGTAAAGGATTTGCTTAGATGAATATGTCAGCCTGCGAGACCCATTATGTCTGTCAGAAGATGGCCTGTTAAAACTCTGAAGGCTTAAAAAGAATGAAATCAAGCAAAGTTCCAAAGTGAAAGTGACATGAGTGGCTGTTCTAGATCGTGGCTGACAGACATGAATCTGTACTGTTAGTGCTTAGCTCGGGTATGGAAGTTCTGTATTAGGGTATGCAAATGCATTTGTTTACTTTACCATAAATACTTAAGGTTAGTTGATTTTTAACAGTGCAATAGCCCATACACGTAGAGATCAGTTGTGTGTAGCAAAGTCCTTTTTTGGCCAGGAATAGTAGGAACATTAATATAGAAACAAGACTTCTGCATTGGTAGAATGATTTACATTCAGACTGTGCATCTTAAAGTCGAGGGTTTGGGGTTTTTGTTTTGTTTCATTTTTTAAATACAATTTTAGCATAGTGTTACCAACCCTTTCTGTCTTCACACATAGTACTTTGGCTTGGGTAATGCCCTGTGAATGTCTTATACCATGGTAGGAACTTTAAAGGCTGTTAACAGTTGATCAGTTGCGGCTGCTGCTTCCCAGGTTCCAGCAGACTTTTTTCTAATGATCTTAGTAAGCTTTTCCACTGCCAGCATCTGACATGAGCAACATTATGGTCATAGCTGGAATGAAACATAAACTTCTGTCCTTGTGCTTAGGTACTCTCAGACCAGAAATATTTCAGTAGAGTAGTAATTTAGATGTGTATCCAGAATGCCGGAAGAGCACATTTGATTCTGCTATAATCCATTGCACATGGAGAGACTTAAATGCCTAATGCTGTTTAAAAACCCAGACTCCAACTTGAAGACTTTGTTTCCAAGTTCTTTTGAATTCTGTGAATTCATTTTTGACTTTTTTTCTAAAAAGGGTGGGAGAAAAGGGAATTACAGTAGAGCTGAACATAAAATATACCAAATATAAATGAAAGCATTTCTTAGTTTACTTCAAGGATACCACTATCACAGAAGCTAATCTAAAGACCTACAGCCAGTCACCTGCAATCTTCCTTTTTTTCCTGTCATCATCCTTCTATAAACAGTAGGGTGCCAGTTGTTTCCAGCTTCTGTTGATAAGTGAATAAACCCAATTTCTCAGCCTTTTTTAATTTACAGCATTTTCTGGTACCTTTAAAACCAGTCCCAAGTGATGGTGGCTTTAAAAGCAAGCATCTCAGCCGAGGGCTGTGGTAACACAGATAAGTTAGACTGAGGAGCAACAAAGTGTGGGTTTACACTTATCCAGGTAGATGCTACTACACATGTTCTGTTCTCTCTGGGAAGTAATTTACCATTTGTTTCACGAAAGAGTAATGCCATGTGTGGGCAGCAGCATTTTGAATATACACATGTAGTATGTGTAGCTTGTCATAATGGAATCACAGTGTTCTCTTAGTGTGAATGTGGCTGTTGCACCTTTTCCTAAAAAATACTGTTACATTTAGGCATGGTTCAGTTTTACCTCAATGTTGATGTTTAAACTTGAGTGCAAAATGCAACAAATGGTTTAGGCTATGGTTAGCTTAAGGGTGTCAGTTGTCATTTGACCCACTTAGTTATTGGGAGTTCCCAGGAGTTTCAAATTACTCCACTGCTGTTTAACCAGAGCTCACCTCCCTTTAGCAGTTTAGAACTACTCTAGTTAAGCATGTGTAGGAAACTTTCAGTCTGTCCTCTTTGGTATATATCTGTATATATTTTAGGAATAAGCCCAGTGAATGCTGAGCTTTGTAAACATGTGAAAGTTTAGTGTGTGCCTTAGAAGCTTGACAGCCTGCTTAAAAGACAACTTCCCATTTTGTTTTCCAGACATCTGGACAACTGTGGACAGAATGCATATCACAGCTCAATGCAGATCAACAGGCAGCCATACAGGAGCTACTGAACTCTGCTTGAAGGGCCTTAATTATCATCTGCAAGAAAACTAACTCCAAATAAACGTTTACCCTACTGCTTAGGTTTCTTTTGTTTCTTTTTTGAGTAAAACCAGAACTGTAGTGCGTGTAGGCCTTTCCTACAGGCAGTGGCAGCAAGAAGAAGCATTCTTTCAGAACGGTGTTTTAATCTGTTTCTATCCCACAACACAGAAGACGTTTCCTGTAAACCCTACAATAGCACTGAAGAGTATTTTTCTAACGGTATAAGCCATCCCTATGATGGTGGAAGGGAAACAAGTTGAATTTTCTCATTAGACGTAATGAATTAAGAAACGGCTTTAAGACTTCCAGCAGTAGACGTACGTTATAACAGATAAACATTTCTCTGCATCTAGTGTTAATTGTATTAATTGGAGTGTGAGTCTTGGTAGGGTAGAAAATGTCCTTCTGCCCAACAAGCTGGTAGATCAGAAGATGCAAAACTGAAGACAAACATCAAGCATGAAGACCTCATTGATCGGACTTTCAGATCCCCAAAACAACAGTGGCTCAATGAGGAAAGCTGTTCAGCTTCCAGCCCTTGAATGTGAAGTCTCTTTGGCATGTCTGACAGTATCTCATTCACTCCTCAATAAATGACATTGAAACACAAGAAGCTTGTGTAGAAGTTCAGTGATGTGTGGTTCTTTTAATTTCCTCTTGTGAAAAGATGCAAGTGACAAACTACAAGTCATGATTTTATATTTGAAACTTTGTATATTATTGCCTATTACAGATTTTACGCATTTCTGTTTGTTTCTAACAAATTTTTCACATAAGTGTGTAGAATGGAAAATTAATGGCATTCCTTTTATGACAGTAAATTTGCATATCTTAACTTAAAGATGTTTCTTGTGTTCAGATGCAATTTCACTGCCTAAGGTATACATTATAGAATGTAGTGTTGTTCCAGCTGCAGATGTGCAACATGATCTGGCAGCCGGTGATACTGTTACAGAAGCCTGTGTTTGTTTAAAACAATCCTGTGGCAGATGGCTTCACCTGAAAGAGTCAAAAACTTTTTTAGGTCTTTTTGGTACTGCAGGAGCAACATTTACCAGCTATCAAAGCAGCAAACATAAGTGTGAGAAATCACTTACTCTGTGAAGGTGAGTGAAGTTTCTGAAGTTTCAAACTTGTTACTTTGAGGATGTTGGTTATATGCATTGGGTTTTAAAACCTTCAGTTGTTTATCGAGATTGAAGAACACTGCAGTAGTCTCTTAAAACATGAAAATCTCCTCAAAGAGGGTGTTGCGTTTTCCTCCTTTTGAGCAAGAAAAGCTAAAACTTTACATGTAACAAATTCCTCTCTTACTAAATAAATTTTGCCTTAGAAAATGTTTCCAAAGCCAAACTCAATACAAAATGAGGGGTACCAAGACCAGGCCAGCATCATTATGTCCAAACTTTTGTGACACAAACTGCTGTAACCGTAGGGGTTGATGCTGCAGTTTGTTTAGAGGCAGCTCAAGCAGTGTAACAAAATACCCAGTTTCCACTTCACTGAATGTTGTTAATCTTGTATTTGCAGAAATCCAAGTATTCATACATCTGGAAAATGCTCTGTTAAGGGTAAGATACTGGTAATGTGAGAGAACTAGTAAGTCAGTTATCTTGGCACTGGTTCCAACTACAAAAGATTGTGCTATGTACTGTCATCTCTCTTGTTCATGGGGTTTGGGGGTTTTTTAAAGTAGTCTTTATTTTGAATTTCCTCTTAGCCTAGACCGTGCCAGCTTTTCCCTGCAGCTTTCTTTTTATACTCCTCTCAAAGTTTCTCTTTCCCCTTCTTAGGGCTGCCGCAGTATGGAGAAAATAGTAGCACATTTACCATCAACCTTGGCTGGCTGTAATGCAAGAAAATAGCATTTGCATTACTCTCTTTACTGACCTACTTTAATCTTCCTTCCTTTTGTTCTGAGTAAATGAGAGCAACGAAGCAGGAGCTGGAGGTGGCATGGAGCAACTTTGTGCTGTTGTGTTTACCTTGTTAACAATCATTTTACCAGAGGTTTTATCAGTGAGTGAGTTGCAGTGCCAGCCTGATAGGTAGGTCTGTGCCAGGGCATACTTGGAGGTCTCATTTTGCTTGTCCTCATTAATCCTGATCAAGTTCAATGTAAAAGCTTCTGCAGCATTTTCTCAACTTGTGCAAGCTTCAGAAATACTACCCTCCCCTTCCACTTGTTTAAAAGCTCTCTGAATTGATAATCTTAGCTTTTCAGGTTCCTTAGTTGATGCTTGCAGAGCAGAATTTTTAAGCAGTCAACCATTCTTGATCTTCCACAGCGCTGAAGTACTGTTGCCCAGATGAAGTATAGCTTTATCTGTAGCTATCAAAACCTAAGAAGTCATCCTTAGGAAGGAGCTGAAGAAATCTAACTGTGGTATGGATATGGGAAGGATCATCATGGCTTTAAACTGACAGGATAAATTTAGATCAGACACTGGGAAGAAACTCTTCCCTGTGAGGGTGGTGAGACACTGGCACACGTTGCCCAGGGAAGCCGTGACTGCCCCATCCCTGGCAGTGTTCAAGGCCAGGTTGGATGGGGCTTTGAGCAGCCTGCTCTAGTGGAAGGTGTCCTGTGCCATGGGGTTGAAACTGGATGAGTTTTAAGGTCCTTTCCAACCCAAACCATTCTGTGATTTTGACAGTTATATTTGCTTATGTAAGCATACAGTACTAACCAGCATTCACAAGGATTGCTTTCTGAAGCAGCTCACCTCCTGAAGCTAAAGTGAGTTCCCATCTAGACTCTCACTTGTTTGTATCATTCTGAAGGTGGAACTACTTGTGTTTTGTTTGCAATTCTAGGTTGTTCATGAGAGATACAAAAATATGCAGATAAATGTCTAGTTTCCTTTGCCTGGCTTTGTCTACAAGATCTCCCTGAGAATCTGTGCAAGGAAGTGACTTGCAGACGTCATGGTTTTCACACTGGGTTTATGTAGAGCTGTTGCATTCCATCATCGCTTTGTCTCTGCAGAGACTTCAAAGCAAAAGCTGGTATTCCACAGCATAGAATGGTGGTTGTTATGCCAAATGTCTGTTGTTCTCCGCGCATCTAGAATCTTCAGTCTCATGTGTGGGGCAAGATGTATTGCTCAGTTGGGATTTTTGGTGTAATAAAGAAGGAAGGTGAATTTCCTAATGGCTCTGTGTATGTATATATGTGCTGGGCTCCCCTGGGCTCTTGAACTAGAGCTTTAGTTTTGCCTTTGTGGTATTCATAGGCGTGAATACATACACTGAGTCTTCTAAGTACAATGAGGGTGTTATTAAAAAGAATGCCTCCCCACATTTTGTTACACTTGTAAGTATTTTACTGTGCATCTTTGGAGAGCAGCCTTGGCCTTTGTTATTTAATCATTCAGTTCACTCTTATTCTGCTTTGTCAGTTGTACTTTCTTGTATGGGGCTTGATAGTCCCTTACATTCTAAGAAATGCATTTGTTGTCTTCTGGGGAGCTGTAAACAGGATCTAAGTTTCTGTCTAGTAAAGGTCTTTTCCCTTTTCTGAGTATCATGAAGATGTTTGTATTGCTTCAAGAAAGAACATCTCTTGGGACAGCTTAACCTCTGCTGAGACTTCAGAGGTGTGGGCTCAATACTGGATAAAAGTAATGGGATTCATCTCACCTGATACTGGGTATCTGTCATGAAGTTTGTGCATAAATAATTGTCTGCAGCCCTGTTCAGTGAAGGGAAGTGGGTGATGATTTTTGTCATAAGGAAGTGTTTGAGACCAAAGACAACTACTGTGTAAGTTGGTGCTGACAGAAAATGCTGGTGTCTCAGATGGTTCTTGGGACGGTGTTTGTTACTGGCAATGCAATGGCTCACTGAATAGCCTGTCACTGTTCTGTAATGTAACTACTCACAAGCACTTGGATTTCCTGGTATCTGTTCTTTTCCTGCTCCTAGATTCGATCAATTAAAACGAAAATCCATTCTGTAAAAGTAGTTCAGCCCTGCTGCTGCCTCCTTATGTCAGCTCCCCGGGAGATTTTGCCAGTTCTTGAGGTGTTCCACACTGACAGGTAAATTGCTTGCTATTAAACCGCCATTTAGAGGTGTGCTTGGTCCTGTTTCTGGAGGGTGTGAGCTACCTCCATAGATACCTCCTTTTGTCATCAAATTAGATTTCTGTCTGGGTTATGTTGGGCTCAGGCTAACATCCTATTAACATGCTGTTAACAGGTACGATAGCAAGTTTGTGCCTCTGTGCCACTACTGAATTAACTTCCTCTGTCACAAGAGCCTCATTCAGAAGACACTACCCACTGCTTGTAGACCTAGAAGCCATAAGTCTAGGTTTCTACAGCACCTTTTCTGAGACAGAGAGGATGTGAGGACTGGAGACCTGTTCAAAACAAGAGAAAGCTGTGTGGTTTGTATCTTTGAATACAAAATGCTAATCTCAGTAACAGTATGGTTTGTTTTCCAGTAGAAAGCTGGGTTTGTCCCTTGAATTTTAGAACACTTTTCAGTATCAGAGTATTTGCTTTTCAAAGGCAGTGTCTTGTTCCTTCATAGCCCACGAGGCTCAAATGTTTGGTCTTTATGAGTTCACGGATCTTGCCTGTAGAATTCACTCTGATCTTTCTAATTATCTGGTGGAGAAGAAACCAAATAGCCTCTCAGCTATTCTGAGCCTGTCAAGAAAATCAGCCTGGGAGTGGAAGCCTGAGTGCTTTTGCAATGCTGGAGTTGGGTGAAATTCACCTCTCTGATTCAGAGACAAGGAGACTGTTCCACGATCTCTGTGAGATCCTACTCCAAGGAGACTGTTCCTATGATCTCTGTGAGATCCTTTCCTATCATTCTGGTTTGCACCAGTGGTGCTGTATGTTTCCAAGAAGGTAAGGTCAGACCTAGTATGTTCAAGTCACTTCAGACTTTTACGACTCTGCTTTCCCACTCCAGAGGCTGCCCATGACCTCACTTCAGGTGCAGGGATTTTCTGCAGCTGCTAAGCTGTGGGATCTAAATGTCTTTTCAGTTTAGGATTGGCTTCACGCTTGGTTTAAGAATAACCTGAGCTAATATAACACTAGGTGCACACAAGTATCCATAGCTGTGTTTCACTTATTTAGCAATGGAGAGTGAAAATGTAACAGTAAGCAGTGAAGCCTTTAGGGGTTTGGTTTTGTTTTTGAAGGATGCGGTGTTGCTGCTAGCAGAGGGCTCAAAGCTCTCCTGAGGCACCAGATGGTTGCTGGAATAATGGCATTCTGGAATTTTCTTCCTGAAAAGTGGGAAGCATGCATGTTCACAGATGTTCTTGGAGTGAATAGGGAAGCATTCCAAAGTTAGGGGTGACTGAATGGAACTGCAAGTTTAGCTTCAGCCAGTTTTGCTCAGATTACTTGTCCCTCATTTTGCCACCACCACTGCCACTGCTCGCTACCTTTTGGAGATGGCGGGTGTCCTCTGCAGGTGGGGAAGGAGGAAAGAATTAAATAAGGGGGATTTCTTCAGCTTACTATTTCTGCATTAAATGTGTGACTGTTTTTTTCCCTAATTAGCAACAGTTATCTTTTAAACATATCTGAAGTGTGTTTTCTCATGTACTATGTGCTGGCAACAAAATGTTGTTTAATAACGTTTTGTTTATGCTATTAACAAGATAGGATTATATCAAATCCTATCTGGCTGTGATAGGATTTGATATAAATGAATTAAAAGGTTTAATATTCAATTTGTATCCTAGCTTAAAAAACTAATGTTAATCTTCCAACCAAAAAAAAAAAGGCCAGAGTAGAAGTCCTGTTTTGGGTGCAGATCGGTGAAAAACATGATTGTAACACAGGATCTTGAACCGGGAAATCTAACCGTGCCTGAATTACTTAAGTAAAGCTGTGCAACACCACCATTTTAAATGCCAAGAGATATTTTTACTGTAGAGGCTTTTTTCTGTTTAGGAGTTGGTATTCCTGGGGAAAAAAAATCACAAACCAACCCTAAAAATCAAACCACCCCCCCTCCCGGATTGCCAGGTTTTGCCTGTAGTGTGAAGGTGCGGATGCAGTTCTGTATCACCAGTTCTGTGCTCCAGCTGAAGTTTCTTCCGGCCAGTAGGTGGAGACGGTACAATTGAGTATTAGAAGGCCATAGTCTAGCAGTGGGGAAGGTTGTTCCTTTACAGGCTCTTAGCCAGCGTGTTAAGTTGTAACTTCTGTTTACTGGAACCTTGTGCACAGAGCAGGTAGTTTGTCTCAAGAACTGCCTGCTGCAACCCCAGAGAAAGAAAACAGAGAGGGAGTGTTAAATCAATACAGGCTTAACCAGGTCTTATCCCCATCGCTGCTTCTCCCATCACTGAACAGTGTGAATAATAAATATGCCCATAAATAAGCATCTTGCTGTCGAATGAGACAGCCACAGCAACTTCCTCCTTTCTGCTATGGAGGTGGATGCTGGAACCTGCCACCTCTCCTCATCCACGGGGTAAGAGGGAAATGAGTTTCATTTGAGCTGCCTGTGAATCTCTGGGAGCAAAAGGAAATGAATGGCAGATCCAACATGTGTATGAGCTCCTGAGGCTCTGCATTAACATCAAAAAGTGAGAATTTCTACCCTTGAAATGAATAAAAGCTTTAGACGTTGCTGGAAGTGGCAGAGTGTGATAAGAAAATACAGTTCAAGTGGAAAGTTACAAAGGATGAATGGGGGGGGAGGGGAGGAAGGATATGAAATCTGAGAAGATGGAGTCTTCATTTGCCCTCATTGCTATTAATATCTTGTCACATAATATATGTTACCCTTAGGGAAAAGAAACCAAGCAAACAAAAACCCACAACCCAAACAAGCTATATATAAAATGGCCTAGCCCAAGCCTCCATGCTGCTGGCATTGGACTCCTCTCATCACTCTTGAGCATAAACCAGAACTCTGAGTAGTTGCACACTGTCACTCCTATTTTCTACATAAGCAATTAGCAGCTCCTCACATGAGTGCAGGAGATCATTTTTGTACTGCCTAACTTTTCAGGCACATTGTCTTTAGTGTTTGTCCTGCCGTAACCCAAGTCCCTTTCAATGCTAGAGAAAAGAGGGTCTGGTTTTTGGATGCTGTGTTCTGTAGGTCTATTTTATCTCTTTGACACAGCTGCTAATGTTTTTTCTTATGAAAACAACAAAGAAAATTCAGACAAACTAATTTCTTGTGGACAAAACAATGGGAGTTTGTGTCTAAACTGAGAGACCTGGACACCTGACTTATATTCTCTTGCCCTTATGCTGAAATACCACCTCTAACTTTGAAAGCACAAGCAAGGTTCTATCAGGTCATCTAAGAACATCGTAATTAATTTTCCTCAAAATTCCAGATTTCTCTGGTGTTACTTACTCTAGCTATAGTAGAAGGGATTGATCCCTTTGGTTGGAAAAAGGGCAATGCTGAATGACTCTAGGCTGGTCTTCCCTGGAAAAATTCCTCTTCCTTTATAAGGAGGGAGTGGAGCTGCAGGCGCTGCAGTTGCCACTGCCAGGGCTGTTCTGTGCAACCATCTGTGCTCCTCTGCCTGGACCTCGAATGCGGTCCTGATGCAGTAGCAGAAAAGGGATGTAGCAGAACTGGAAAGGTGGAGAAAGAGGTCAGAAGTGTAAGAAGTACACAGTGCAGCCAGCTGAGGTGGAACAAAAAGGGTCCTTCAGGCTGGAAAAAGTGACAACAGGGTGCCCAGAGAAGCTGTGGCTGCCCCATCCCTGGCAGTGTTCAAGGCCAGGCTGGAACAGGACTTTGAGCAGCCTGGTCTGGTGGGACATGTCCCTGCTCATAGGGTTGAGACTGAATGAGTTTTAAGGTCCCTTCCAACTCGAACCATTGTGTGATTCTATGGCAAGTCCAAGGGAAGCAGGAGAGATATCTATACACCTGTAAATGTAGGGGAGTAGGTGAATAGGGAAAAATTCACTGTTTCTTTTAACACAGATCAAATGCTGGACAAATAAAGTATTAGGATATTTAAAAAACAGTAAGAAGTAATTCTTTCAGATGCTGTGATTGAAGCATAAAATGAATTTCTGGTGGAAGTCAAAAACCAAATCAGACCAACTGTTTATAAGGGTAGGTGTATGAATGGTTAATAAGCAAGGTGCTCCTGAGGAAAATACTTGCTCAAGAAGTCCATAAATTGTCAGCTGTCAGAAGCTGGGAGAGTTGGCTAGAGGAAGGATTGCTCTACATTTGTTCCATTTCTTGTACTCTTTCCCTCAGGCTCCCTGGCTGTATCTCCTGCCAAACACCCCGTGCTCTGATCAGGCTTCTCTTGGCTATTTGTACATGTCCTTCATTATAGCACTCCTCCTTTTCCCCTCCCCAGTTTTGCTCATCCAAATCAGAATCTCCTCACTGTGTATCCATGGGGCTTTATGAGATGTAGGTAATTCTTCACCCAGGTCATACAGGATCAACTAGAACAGGAATCACTTCATCTAAAACATATCTTAGTGCTAACATTCATGTAGATGCTCTCTCTGGGGCCTCAGAAGGAAAACTATTTCATTATCTTGGCACTGTTGATTGTTACCTGGATTCTAAAAGACAAAGGAGAAATACATAATAGAATGTTCTATCGCTTCTTTCTCTGCACCATTTTGAAGGTGCTAGTGGATTTTTCATGTATTCAAATCTGAAATGCTGAATTTTAGTGTGTTACACAATGGATCAAAGTGCAGTAGAAAGCAATGCCATGCAGTGGGATGCTGGCTTTCCCTAGTAGAAGATTAAACCACTTTAATATTAGGGCAGTTTCATGAGCACTGCAGCTTCTTTGTTACTGATCTGCCTCTTTAGGAGGAGGTCTTACAGCAGGAGCTAGGGATTAAGATTTCCTCCCCAGTGCCAGAGGGAGATAGGGCACAGCACAGATGTGCGATGCCCAGTGTTGTCAACAACTGCAGAGACTGTGGAGGGAACAAACTGAACAGGCACTGGTGAAGCAACTGGCGACATCAAAGCAAAGAATGCATTTCAGATCTAAACGCATGAAATGATAGGCATCTTTATTATGAAGAGCTGGATAAATTTAGTATAGACTATTATTAAAACTCCTGGTTGCTTTAAGATGTTTTCTGGGAACTATTCTGGTTAAGCCTGTCCTATTTCAGCAGAGTGACTTCAGTTATATTTTAAGCTCCTGTTCATTTTGAAACCTAATATTTAATAAGATTATTTTTCTTTTTCTCTTCTGTTGCAAATAGCAAATAATCGGTACAGAAAATTAAGATCTCTTTAAAGGAGCAAAGTGTTCTAAAGATTACTGATAAACCAAAAACTATTGTTTTCTGTGTTTCATTGTCACAGCAAATAGTGAATCTCATATTTAAAATATTTATAAAGGAGAAAACTGTACAATAAACTGAAAGATTATGGAACACTGAAGTGGAATGCCGAAGGGAATGCAGGCTTACATGACATACAGACCAGTAACTGAGGAAACAGAAAAATACTAGTGACAACTAACATAAGGGAATTTCCTCTCTTGAGTGAAGCGGGAAAATTATCTCATTGGAAGCAGTGGTAATGAATTATGGATGATTATGTTCGGTGGGAAAAATTAAGCATGAGAAAAACTCTTTGCCTGTACCCTGTATCTCAGAAAACAAAGAGGCTAAGCAAAATCTGTTCCCTGTACATCTTGCAGCATCAGAACGTAGGACACAGGAGAGGACAGTATTCCTCACTTACACTTAAAACTAAAAGGCCAAGTTGCTACAGGTACAGAACAGGTTGAATAGGAGCATTGGCAGTGATAGACTACATAATGTGTTTGCAGGGGAAGAACATGGCCAACAGTTCAGTGTGTCACTGTCAGCAAGTTGATGGAAGCTGATGGGAGTATGCACTTGATCTACCTGAGCTTTAAAGAGAATGTGCCTTCCTGATTTGAAAGTAGACTATAGCAGAAAGTAGACTGTGATACTGTAAGTTACTTTTCTTATCACCAAAATTAAATGATGCTTTGTATATTTTTAGTCTAAATTCTGCCTTTAAGAGCAGTCACTTTGCTTTCATTTTTGGAATTTTGTTTCTGAGGATGACAACCACAGCAGATAAAAGATAAGCAGAAAAATAAATGCTTTTGGGTCTCTAGTGATTTGATTATTTGATTTCATTAAATGTAAAGTACGCAGATCCTGCTAAGCTTTCTACAGTGAAATATTGGGTCTGTAAATTATTTAATAACTTTCACTTTGTGAGCAGAAAGTTTCACAGATGCCTTTTGAAGAAGGAATTTAATTAATGATATTAAACCCAGATAGAAAATAGATGGGCTTGTTTCTCTTCGCTGTGCTGTATGTCTCATGTGGGAAGCAAATAAATTACCACCCTTAGAAGACCCAGCTTCTGGTCTGACATTTAGGAATGGGCTAATTCCAGGGGCTGCATTCTGAAATAGCAATCTCACATGCTGGATTGATGTTTGCTTTGACAAGTTTTATGGTTGCTCCCTCCAGCCAGATTTAGATGTTGTAAAAATTAGAACAGAAGAGCATGACAATGGAGAAGACAGTAATTGAGCCACCTGCTGTAACTGGCCATTCTGAAGGCAAAATGTTTATCATCCAGCACGAAGTTAGAAAGGACCCATGGGAGATCTTGAATGTGACAGAGCACTGGATAAGGTTCCCCCACCATCTCTTTAAAGTGGGGATTATCCCAGGATTTATTCAGACACACTGATATGTTCCAGATGTATTCCTGCGCAGGAAGCCACAGAAAAAATATTGGGGTGGGGGAAGGGGAGAGAAGAAGAAAAGAACAAGAGGGAAATCATGGAGTTTCATGAGAATCCTTAAGACTGATAATGCTAGAAGCCATGTTTAACCATCCATATTCTTCTCATTTTCATAATTGCAAGGGGACTCTTTTCAGCTGTGTTTACTCATGGTATAAATTCTGAGGGGCTGCAGAAATGGCATTTTTCTCTGGTTTAGAACCATATGTACTTATGTTTGTCCAGGTACTTAAACAATTCTTCTTCATTGCAGTGTTAAATGGCCTTATTATAATTTCATTCATTTAGTTGCACTGTCCTCCTGGAAAGTATCACTTTTTTTCTTAACAAATAAACAGTTTGTTCTGTCCAACACAACAGAAAACAATCTAAAAGAGAATGTGCTGGGAGAATGCTGGGAATTCTGCCATAAAAGGTGAGTTTTAAGTGCACATTTCTATCTCAAACAACATATTTGGTCATCTTATCAAAAAGTAGTATTGAAAGATTAACATGGTTGGTTTCTAAAAGCCACATTCAGCAAGGAGATGATGAGCTTTCATTCCTGCCCAACACACTGCATCTTGCATAACAGGCTTGATGGCACTTGATGAAAGAGGCAGCTCTCTTTTAGTTATTTTTATGTATTACTCAACATGTGAAATCTTTTCATATCTGTAAATATTTTCTCTTTTCATTATCACTTCTCTCTCCTTGCCGTGACAGAAAAGGTACATTGTTTCTGCTGGAAATAGCGGCATAAATACATATTTTGTCCTCATATTCAGTGTTCTTTTTCTCTTCTATTGGGAAAAAGGTGAAAATGGATTGTAGGAGAGGAAACCTCAATATAAATAGCAAAAAAGGTATTTGATTTATTTAAAAAAAATACCCAAAACACAAACCTCTGTATTTTTCCTTGGCTTCTATTTTCTTGAAGGTTCTGATATTTGTAATTTAATAAGTTATTATTTTATAAATAATAATAAAAATACTATTAATGTTTTAATTTATATTGCTGTACTTGGCAGTTTTGTCCATAAATGAATGCTTCGGAACTCTCAGTGCCATCTAAACAATGAGGCATTTATTTCTTCTTGGATTTGCAGAAGGAAAGAAGCAAGCATGAAGCAAGTATAAGCCCATGCAATCTACCTAGTTTTGAGGAGTATAAATTGTTCAGGAATTTCGAGCAAACTTTTGACTCTAGAGTTTCAGGGAGGATACATCTATTGACTGCTGCACAGGCGATCATCTTAGCATGAATATGCAACTAACATAACAAATGCATTAGTTCTGAAACAGACAAATCCATTGGGCAATACAAGGTAAATAGGATAGCATGTAACAGATGTGATGTATGGTGTTAAGAGGTCAGGGAGAGGAACTTGTTCCGACAGCTTGATACACAAAAGCTCTCTTTATATAAATTCTTAAGGGCTTGGAAAACCTTTTGCATACACCACTAAAAGCTTCTCTTTTAATTCATGATATTATACACTTTGGGCAGTAAACAAAATCTGTTAATTGGCTGGCATTAAGTGCTTAAATGGCTTCTTTACAGTGTTTCTTTCACATGGAAATCCTAAAGCCCAGAATGGACTCCTTTGCCAACTGGCTAAATATTTATTTGGGGGTTTTATTTTGTGGATTTTTTTTGTTTGGTTGTTGGTTTTTCCCCTCTTTTCTCTCCTCAGAAGTTGAGACATGGTCTGCTGCTAATATTATATTCACTATGAGATTTGTGAGGCACTGTCACAGGTTGCTCAGAGAAGCTGTGGCTGCCCCATCCCTGGGCAGTGTTCAAGGCCAGGTTGGACAGGGCTTGGAGCAACCTGGTCTAGTGGAAGGTGTCTCTGCCCATGGCAGGGGGGTTGGAACCAGATGGTCTTCAAGGTCTCTTCCAAAATAAACCAGTCTGTGATTATCAAAATTATTAATTACCACAGCTTCTATCTATAGTTTGACATTGCATTCTGATGTGCAAGCAAGAAAGACATATTAGTTCAACATTAGTAACCTTACCAGAAGAGCTAGTGGTAGGATAATATTAACAACTGAAGACTGCCATAATATTTTGGGAAGACATGGGTAAAAATATATAGCGAAAAATAGCCACTGAATTGGCGAGATGCATATGTGCTACAAGACCTGTAATAAAAATAATAGTGAAATGATCCTGGAAAAAAAAAAGGATGGATAGTTCTGTTATGCTCTTGCACTGAAAACAGCAAAACCAGGTAAATTAACACAAGGTAACATGAAGACATATGAGAAAGAGCCTAGAATTGACTAATCAAATGTCATAGGTTTTCCAGACTGAGTCCTAAAACACATTTATACAAGAACACACTGATAAATCTCTCAGGAAAGTATTTGCTGAAAGGGCCTTTGAAACAAAATTTCAGGCTCCAGGAAAGCATCTGTGGAATGTTTTATGAAAAAGACAAAAGGTAGGGCTGAAAACCAGCGATTTCGATTAGGGCAGCACCTTAGCTTCTCACTGTAATAAAACACAGGCAAATATTTGAAGTCAACACATATTTTAAAGTAGTTTACAAGAGAGGCATTGATTTTTAATGCCAGAAGGACCCCTGAAGAACGTAGTCTGATCCTAAACCAGACCAAACAACTTAATCTACATGCTTGGGTTTTGAATCCAGTAATTTAGTGTGACGAATCACGCAAATAGGCAAAGAAGTTACCACATGGCAGGTGGAAATGCAGATTTGCAGGTACTCTGCCACAGCTGCCCACAACCATGCATACCTTCTAGAGCCTCGCAACAGAATTGTCAGTGAAAAATAACCGCACATCATCCATCCAGCGTGTGAGAGTTGCAAAAGAGAAGGCTTTCCAGAGATCCATGTTTGCATTCCGTTGTAGCTGTTGCTATCTCTTTCCTAACAGGGAACAAGGCAGAAGGCGCAGAGAGGCAGTCTTTCAAGATGACAGAACCTTTTTAGCATATTTGTCTCCTTCCTTTCCTTTCCTTGGGTTCCCCCTTATCAGGTCAGTCAGAAATGAATGATCATGCCAGCTTGGTCTTGCTCAATGTGAAATCCAGTTCCAGCTCTTCTCTTCTTTGCCAGTGGACGCAGACAAAGCTTATCTGTTTTCCTTCGGGAACATGAACTAACTAGGGTAATATTTCTAATTTCAATGACGTTTTAAAAACAAATGCTGTTCCCTCAAATTCCTTTGTTCACTTGACATCCCAACAAATCCCATATCTCATTCAACAGGGGGAAATGTAATCCTACATACTACAGGAAGCTAACAGCAGTGATGAGTGCTTTTCTTAGCGATCACATCAGAAAAGCGAGAACTGCTGCTATTTGTAATTTACATGAGAGAAATACATTTTAGAGAAAAATTGCTACTTAAGAATGTAGAAAGCATCAGGGGAAATGGATGGGTGAAAGATAACTATGAGTAAGTAGATAAACATCAAGAAGAAGTCTGTTTAGATGTCAGTCCTTAGTTGTCCTTTATACCTTCAGAAGACGCAAGAATCAAAGAGTTAACTAAACAAACACATGCTAGCTTGCCCATGGCTCTTGGAAAAGTTACCAACATATCATCTTTGATGCTTCAGTAAGTATACCATTCAAGACAGTATTTCACTGTTGCTTTTTGGAGCTCAGTAATAAATGACCAGTAGCTGCAGGGCAACCTGTTACTACCGTTCAGTACTGAGAAATGTCTCAAGGTCACTCAGACTTGGAAGGCATTGAAGATGACCTCACTCATTTGATGTAGATTACAACAACTCTTTTGTTACATGTGAATGAGACATTAGTGATCTGGAAGTCAACATAAAAAGTACCAGGAAATTCTAAATGCTACAACTGACCCTTGCAGTGCTGCACTAACCCTAACTGCACCTTAAAGTCAGAGTTAAAGCTGCTGGCAAAACAAGCATTTGGGAAAAGGCAATCTTGTTTATTATGTCAGTGTTATTACCCACAGTTCATGTGGTCAGGCAGTTGGACTAGATGGTCATTGTACGTCCTTTCCAAATGCAATATCCTATTCTATTCTATCTTAATTCTATTCTATATTGTCAGAATGAGAACCTAATCTTCCTTCTTGATCTTCTACAGGCAGACCACGTATTTTGTGTGGAAGAAGTCTGAGGAAAAGTAACAATAATTATTATCTCAGGAAGTATTGACAGCTGAAGGCAATTTGCAGCCTTTCAGTCAGTAACACATGTACTTCGGTTCAGGTTTCAGGGCTGAGCAAAGATAAGTTCTCTTGATCTCACAAGGTTGGTTGGCATATGTGCTGAGGTATTTGTAGTGAGGTGTTAGTGCAAAGAGGCACTGCTGTTGACAGCAAAGGAATTTGTCTTTTTGGGACTAAGTGAGGCCAAGGCTTAGATGAAAGAAAAGAAAGTAGTTATAGCATTCACGTATCATCTTCAGTGATTAAATACAGAGATGCTAGGTGGGATCCTCAAACGGTCTTTAAATGACAGATACTCAGAGGGGTTACTTTAAATACATGCTTAGTTTGCTGCTCCCTCCTGGGTCACCAAGAGAACCTCAAAGGTCAGAGGTGTCTTCTCTGCACCACTCACCTGTGTGTACCACCCTGTCTTCTTCCTGAAAAAATCAACTGTGTAAAAGGCTGGATAGGGCCCAAAGGAACGCACACCCTAACACTTAAGTTATGCAAATGTTTAACGGCGTTTTAAGAGCCGCTGAATGCAGATAACTATGCTGGTCTCCCAGGGATGTGACAGCCTTTATGCTACACCTGCATGTCTTCTCTGAGGGGATGCACAGGGTCTCTGGAAAAGGCACACCCCCAGCTCCAGTCTCCTTTCTGCTTACTGCAGTGGAGATTGTTTGGAGCGATTGTTGGAGTGATGGCCCTTAAAGCCATGGCTACATTGCCCAGATTGCTACTACCTGTTAAATTTTACAGGTATGTGGTTGTTTAACGAGGAAGAAAATCTAGATTGCTAACTAGTAACCATAAAGTGCATGCACTACCCATATACCTGGTCCTTTGGTTTCTCTGTGCCTCAGGCAAGCACTTTGGGTATGATGACCGTGGAGCAATGGATACCTCTTGGTAAATCAAGCATCGACCTGTTCTCCGTGGAGTCCAGCAGCCTCCTGCTAAAGCAGAGAAACCGAGCTATTAATGGGTTTGCACAGACCCCTTGAGGCTATGTCCTGGTTCCCCCCGGACGAGCCGCCCAGTTTCTCAGCCTCGCAGCTCTGGCGAGCGAACCAATTCCCTCCCCAAGGGCAGCAGGGGACGATCTGCCTGCGGGCTGCCGCTCAGGGCACCTGGTCGGATGGTGGCCCCAAACCCACAGCGCGGGACAGCGGGATAGGCGGGAACGGCGTTGCGGCGGTCGCTGCTTTAACCCTTCCCTGACTGCTACCTGAGTGCCGCTCGCCCCTTCTGGTGCCCGGCAAGAGAAGGAGGAGCAGCGGGGTACCTGGAATCCCCAGCACTGCAGGGCGGTGGTCGCTGCTGCTGCTGCTGCTGCTCCGCCTCCCGACGGGCTGCACCGCCGAGGCGGGTACCCCGCTCCCTCAGCCGCCGGCAGCGGCCATGGAGAGCCGCCACCGCCTNGAAGGAGGAGCAGCGGGGTACCTGGAATCCCCAGCACTGCAGGGCGGTGGTCGCTGCTGCTGCTCCTCCTCCCGACGGGCTGCACCGCCGAGGCGGGTACCCCGCTCCCTCAGCCGCCGGCAGCGGCCATGGAGAGCCGCCACCGCCTGTGAACGCTGGAGGGGGCTCTCGGCCGCCTCCAACCGCCGGCGGCTCCCCCTCCGGGAGGGGGCAGGGTTAGGGGAGGTGCAGCCGCGGCAGCGCGGAGAGCGGCGTCCAGTTCCCGCTCCCTCGGTGTGCTGGCGGCAGTAGGACCCCCAGCTCCGCCGCCGCCTGTCCCCTTTCTCCTTAGCGCCCGGCCCGGTGGGCTCCCCCCGCTGCAAAGCCGGATATGGCGACCCTGCTCCTGCGAGCCCCCGGCTGTCCTCCTCCTCCCCCCGCCGCAGCCACCACCACTCCTGCCGCCGCCTTCTCCTCCTCCTGCCCACGGAGCTTTTAATGGCTCGGACCTCCGGCGGCCAAGCGCGACTGTCCCTGCACCAGCCGCAGCGAGGATAGCCCGCAGGAGCCCGCGCAGCCCCAGCCCCGCGCACGGTAAGGGCGGCACGGCGAACAATGGGGCCGGGCGGGAGCGGCAGCGGGTGGCGGCCGCCGGGCACCGCGGCGTGGGCTGCGGGCAGGCGGCGGGACCCGCCCGCGGGGCGCCGGAGGGTGTAAAGGAGCCGGCGGTCGGCACCACCGCCCCCTCCCCGGGCGGTGACAACCGGCGGACAGCTCAGCCCCGCGTAATCCCATTACCGAGGGTAATCCGCGGGGAGGCTCACAGACCACCTTCCCGCGCCGCTCCCCCCGGGACGGCGAGGGCGGACGCTCAATTTTGGTGCCTTTTGTTTCGCCCCCGGGCTGGGACCCGGTTGCCTGCCTGCGGGTGGGACGCTTCGGGGCGGGAGCGCTGAGGGGACGCTTGGTGACGGCCGGAGTTGGATGGAGGGGCGGGCGGGCGGACGGACGTTCCCGGTGTCCCGAGGGAAGGTTTAGCTTAAGCTGGCGGGGAGGTGCCGCTCCGGGGGGGGTGCGAAGGCCCGGCCCTGCCCGGCCCGGCCCGGCCCGAGCGGTGGTTGTGTGTGTGGACTGCCTGCTCGGTCCCGGCCAGCGCCGCCCCCACCCCCCGGTCTCCCTTCGCGGCGCTGGCGGCTCCCGGTGCTCCCTCAGCCCTCCCGCCTAGGGGTGCGCCGAGGCGGCTCTGGCCTGGTTCTTTCGACGCCTCAGACATCGCCTTGCCCCTGCCCGAGAGGGAAAGTTCGCCGCTTTTGGGTATAAGCGGCCTCAAACGGGCATGAACCGCTGGGGAAAGTTTTGAGTAAACAGAAGTTATTTTCCGAGTGGGAGCTCGTGTGTAGTGGGCCTTATCATTCGTGATTCGTCTGCTTTTCTTAAAGCAGACACAGAATCTGTGCACTTGTGTTATAAAGTCGCCGGTTTTGCTTGATTGGTGGCATGAAATAAATGAAACGCACAGTGTTATCTTTTTCGGTCACAGCCTTCTTACCAGGGCTTCCTTCAAAGAGATCTGTCCCTAGAGAGCAGAGAGATGTTTGCTCTGAAGGAGCAGTGTCGCACAGCTGTTTCACTCTCTGTATCTCAGATACTTACACTCCGTGTATTGCGTCCAATAAGTATTTACAGCAGGCAGCTGATGCTGGAGTCAAGAAAAGCCCCAAATGTTCTTTTGAATTAAGATATCCCCTTCCCCTACTTTTTCATGCAAAAGCTGCAGTATCTAGCTAATGAGTGGATCTGAGCCCTTCAGAAATGGTCCCACATACCAAGAAAGTACAAAATCCTCTTAGCCATGCCACACGTGTCCGACCTACCGGGGTCTCAAAACTCTGCGCTGGCTCACATGTCAGGACGAGGATGGGAGCCATGGGTGCTACGCCTGCCGCGTTGCAGCGTGGGGCTTGTAGTTACCCTGACCTGCAGCCACGCTGATAAGCTCTGTGTGCATAAGAACCGGGCTGTGAATGAAGCCAGGTGAGAGCTTGTCGTCCCCTTTGCACAGGCCCTCTCTGGTATCAGAAGTGCCTGATGCCAGGCAAAATGTAACAGCTCTGTGGCTCAAGGATCCTGCTTAACGTTTTTGCTTTCTAATTCATTCTCTCAGGTATGGTCTTGCTCTAGGATTGGGTAGAGGCTCTTTCCTTTGTAAATAGCAAATTTGAGAGGTTATGCGTAACACGTTGAATGACAGTGGTTGTTTCTGAAATCTGAGATGTTGCTATATAAGCCCAAATGCACCCTAAATGCTTTTATCCCCACAGACTGAAGATGAACTGTAGCTGTGGAAGGGATCATTGGCACTAGGGCCAACAGTGAGCATCATGGGAAGGGGTTAGAAAGCTGTATTTCTGTGCTCCCTTTTTTCTTTTTTGTAATATCTTGTATATAGCCAATTAAATTGTGTTTTCCTTTTCTTTTTTTTCCTTCTATTTTTGTGAACAAACCGAACAAGCAGAATGTGTAACTCATGGCAACATGCGATGTCAGAATGTCAAAAGTTGGTTAGAGATTGAATGTGTAATAGCAAAGCTTGACTTCCATTTTATGGCTGGACTTCAAATTGGAAATCTTTTATCCTCTCCCATGTTGACACAGTTCATTAGTCACTTTGTGATCAATACTATAAAGCGTGCTACTTGTAACCAAACTTTCCGAAAATTGTGGATGATAAATGACCAGAGAAGAAACACCACTGAAATGTGATGGTCTGAAAAATGAAAGAGAAAGACTTGATTTAGGAGATGTATTTCTGCATTAAAATTCAGATTAAGAATTCTGAATTTAAAGAGCTATTCAGTAAACTTTCCCTGCTGGTTTTAGATTAATTTGACTTAGGAAAAAATCCAAACTTCTCCTGAAGAAATACATATAAAATGAAAATTAGCAGCTCTTTCTAAAAAATAGAAGAATTCTTGACACTGATGAATACGAGGCTGCCAGTGCTGGCAGCTTTTTAGATTATGTATGCTTCCTGATGGAGCTGTGCAGACGAGGTGCTGCTCTGGTTTGAAATATCTTTGCATTAAGTCTTTTGCTTGTTCTTGGGCACAGGTTTCTAAATCTAAAGGGACTGACTAGTGCAGTGTCTCATGAAATGTTAGGGCACGAGACTGGGGAAGATGGTTCATGGGACCATGTTATTTTCACGGTGTTTGCAGTGACAAGCTGGGTGGTAGGCAGAGAAATTCCAGGGCTGACAGTGGCATAAAGGATCATGAGCTGGTCGGTTGCTGATGGAGCGTGTGGGTCTCTTCAGGTTTTGCAAGGTGGAAGGAAGACTGTGCAAGGAACAATGTTGTGTCTTCACTGGTTGTTAATGGTTGTCTGTGCCTCTTTTCCAAGACTGGAATTTGGAGTGTGGGTCAGTGCTCTGACCTTGTCTCTGCTTCACGTGGGGGAAAGCAGATTGCGTCTTGCTGACTGCAGCGGGGAGCTGGATCCAGAACTTCACTGGAATCGACCTGACCCGTCTCTTAAAATTGAGGCTTGTAATTATAAGTATTTTTTGCAGCTGTAGGATTGGGTTGCAAAGCCCGATTATATACATAAATGAGGTTCTAGGGGATGTTTTCTGCAGTTAAACCTCTGTATGATCAGTCTTGGTTATGTTCCAGGGTAGAATCACTGTGTTTGCATTATACTTTTCATACTGCTGTGATATTAGTGATGGAGACTAAACTTACTGGTTTTGGTTTCTGGTTTGTTTTGGTTTTTTCCCACTATTTTTTCACGGAGCTTGTCTATGCCAGTATCCTTATTTTATACTGTCTTTTTTAGAAAAGCATGATAAAAATGCTGTTTATTGAATTTGGGTCCACCAACTTGCCCTGCTTTTTTAGTTTCTTCTTTTAGTAGTTGGCATGTTTATCTTAAAAGGGCCTTCCCAGACTTAATTTCATGACTTTGTAAAGTTGCAGTTTGTGTAGTTTTTCTGTGTACTTTTCTGACTGGTGGGTGATGAGTAGATGGTAAAGTTTATACTTTACAGATGGTCTGCTGAATTAGGGAGAGTAAAGGGACAACTTGCTCTTCTGGTTGTAAAGGCACAGAAGACTAATTACAGAGGTATAAAATGTCATGAGGCTCAGTCAGCTTTGAATTTATGCAAAATGTCAGTGAATCTGGCCTGCAGAAATGTAGGCGAATCGGGCAATTAGGTCAGTCTTTATCAGATGTGGGCACTGGCTTGTTTGTAATCAATTGCAGCATGATGAGCTTTTTAGCCTAGTCTCTAATGAAGTGGACTTGATCAAATATTATGAGCAATGAAAATATGATATGCCTTCTAGGGGATTTGAGAAACAGGGTGTGCAGCTACAGTTGTTTGGGTTGGTTTTTTTTTAGTCTGGAACTATAAATAGGGGAAATGATTTTTAATATTTGGTTATCAGAAATGGCTTAACAAAGAATGGAGCCTCTGTTAGTTGGTGCTCAAACAAAATGAAGTCATGCTGGTGAAGTTCACAGAGGTGCTAAAGTTGTTTTCTGTTGATCTTGGAGGGAACTGTGATTTTTGTGATGTGCCCTCGAATGTGACGCAGTAAGGTCTGTACAGTAAAACCTGGTGTTGTATTGCTGTATAAAATGGAGGAAGGAAGCCATGAAATCTGCATACTGAGGTTTACAGTAGATTTCTGTACAATACACATTTGTTACTAGGCATGAGGAACACCTAAGGGGTTGGGTGGTATTTCAGTGTGAGGCAGGGATGGTGTTTCCGGACTGTGTTTTCTTTCCCAGGTCATAAATTGGGCGTAATGGTAAAACCTCCTAGAAGGTGGGAGACCGTGTCTCTGAGGCAGTGTTCTTGGTTCCCTTCCTGGTGATCCTTCACATATGCAGCGCTCTGCTGCTTGCCATTAAGATCAGTTTTTTTGGCTACCTTGGCATCATTACTGGAGGTTACTCCTCAAATGAGTAGTAATGCCAATGCTGATTTCAATTCCAGTTTCCTTGCAAATATGCTGACCTGGGGGCCAAAGTAATGGTTTGACCTTGCAGGGTGACTGAATTTGCCACAATGAAAGTACTTTAAGAGACTATTACACTCCAGTTTAAGGTGTGATTCTACTGACTTGTAAGGCTCTTTAAATTGCTCTTTCAAGCTCTCTCCCTTATTGAGTATGTTAACACAGAAGAGAAAAGAGTAAGTCTTGGAACCACAGACCTTCTCCTCCCCCAGCGTATAGGTCTCCCCAGAGCATCTATTTCTAGAATACATGAGGGGTATGCAATACACAAAATATCATAGAAATTCTACAGCTCCAGATGTGTCACATGGAGAGTTTTTTCTGAGGAAAAGCAATGATTTTCTCAACAAAGATACTAGCAGCAAGCCATTCCTGCCTGAAGCAGCTGCTCTTGAGTGAGGGAGTAGGCTTTGGATAAATAGAGGAAATAGGAATGCTGCTTCTGGGAGAAGCTGCTCATATACCTGCATTGTCTTGTACAAGACACTGCTAGGGAAGGGCACACACATTTTTATAGGCCAAAAGATGACTGACTGGTAACCTGTAAAACCTAGCAGTAATAGGAGAGAGTGGTATTGCTGAGTGCTTCCTTCTGTGGTCTGGGGCTGCTGCTTCTGCTGGCCACCATCAGCTTTTCTGTGTCTTTCATTCCTGATTGCTGCAGGACCAGTTGTTTGATCACTGGTCACGAATAATACTAACGACTACATCTTCTTAATGAAGGACCCTTATTTTCGGTCACCTGCACCGCAGGCACAGGTCAAGAAGACTTTTGTCAATTTATTCAAATAGCAAATGTGGCACAAAGGGTCTTGCTGCTCAGTAACCTGTGTACCTTTAATTGGCTCTTTCTGCTCCACATTGTGCGTTTTTCTGCTGGTTATGCTCTTTCAAATAGTATTTTTTCAGTGCCTGGATTAAGCAGTTGAGCTGCAGACATGGTGTGTTCATTTCTTCCATCTCTGAGTGTTTTTTTTGGCCATGTCCCAGCCTCCACTGAACAATACCAAAGGTGTTCCATGGAGACTTTTGCTAGCCCAGCAATGGAGCACTGGCAGGCTGCTCATTAGTCTTTTATGTCTCTCCTTATCAGTTTTACTATGAAACTCCCTATCACTTTGGTTGCACATGTTAGAATAATTAGGCTTCCTGTTCAGCAGGTTTGTATGGCATTGATTTTTGGCCTGGACATTGAGGGGAGGGGAAGAGTACCATTAAATTATGTGAAATAGCAAGTATGTCTTTGGTAGTTGCCTTTTTCCGTTGCAAGGTGTGTTTAAAAAACAGGCTCTTGTGCAAAGAGTCAGGAATGCTGAGCAGACTTTTATGCTGGAGGTGTTTCCCCTTGCATTTGTCAATAAGTGAAAATAAATCTTGAACTTATTTTAAAAGGAAAGGAGGATGTGGTGATATCTCTTCAGTTGGAGCAGGGCTTCACATTATTCAGAGTCTCTGGGAACACAGCAGGTATCAGACAGATTTGGAGCGTTTCCCTGGCCACCCTGATCTTGCTATGGTTATGGGAAGAGAGAATGGGAGTTGAGGATTTTTTTTCCTGTTCATCTCTCACTTTTCCAGTTATCCTGGAGTTTGCTGCTGCTTATGGCTTACCATCAAAGTGAAATGAATTTGGTTCGGTTTTATTTTGTTAATTCTCTGCAGTCTTATGATTGCAATAACAGTGATTACAACTGAGAAGTCTCTGGCCAACTCTTGCTGTGGTGTGTAACAAGTAGAGTCTTTTTCAGATTAAGGAAAAGTATGATTTGTTTAGTTTGTCCTGCCTGAGGTTATTTTCTCCAACATCAAGGCTAAAAAGGAAGGCGAAGCTCTCACAGAAGTAAGAAGCTGCAGAAGTTGTGTTTTCTCTCAGGAGTTTGCTATTTTCCAGGGAACAGTTAGTATTCAGGCCCCTAGCAATATGAAAAATAGTAAAGGGAGAATGGGGGGAGTGGGGGGGTGAGATTCAGTTGCTGCACCTTGTAGAGAATTAAGAGTGTATTTATTTAGCAAATAGTCTTGGTGCATTACAGAAGTTGAACTTGGTGTGAACCTGCAAGATTAGCCTCCTTGGAGGTAGTTTTCTGTCTTTTTAATTGAAGACCTTGGCTCCTATCTTATCTTTGTGGAAATTCCTCCTGAAAACCTCTGTTTTGCATTGTGTTTGTAAAAGCTGAAACCACTAATGTTTACTTTTAACATATTAAACATTCAGTGTTGCTTTTTAAACAGAGGCACCAGTATGTGCATGCAAGAAGATGAACTCCATGGTTTTGCCATTGTAACCTGTATTGCTCATTAACCACTTTTTACAGCTTAGCTGAATTAACTGGTGTAATGTGGAAAACAAAATTGTTCAATGGTTTGGTGCACAGTGCCGTTCCCCCCCTCACCCCCTTGTCCTTTGAAATGTTGAGCATTGTTTTCAGTACTCTGGAAAATAAAATACTAGAAACCATGAAAAGAAATACAAAATAAGCAAAAAGGGAAAGATACCTGGAATGTAGTCCAATGGATTCAATAAATATTGAACCTGAAGCTAGCAGAAAATACCCTGGCAGTGCCTCCATAGCAAATAAATAAATAAATAAAACAAGGACAAAGCAGATGGTGTGATAGTATTGCAGTGAAGAGAAGGGCAAGTGACTCTGCCATTTGAATATAAAAAAGGTTTTAAAAACGCATTCTAATGAAGGGCTGCTCACAGCTCTGCGTTTTCTAATAATGTTTGAATTTTGAGATAAGTCAGAGACAGCACAATTCCAAGAATATAGGATCCAAGGATCCACTTGCCTAAAACCTGTGTGTCAGAAGTGAACCTCAAAGAGAAGAATTTCTAAATGGACCTGTAGGAAGGGAGGCTCTGGTGTAGGTAGGGTTGTTCCTTCATATTATTTACAATTACGGCTTGAATGGTAATGCGGACTCTTTGTTTCTGCCTGTTCTCTGCCTATACCTCTTAAACTGGGCAAACAGTGAAACTTAATTAAAACATAAGTGCTTAATAGAGGAGAGACTCAAATCACTGCAGCTGTTGCTGGAGGTCATCTGCATTGTCTGTTCAGCTGCCCCATCAACACAAGTATTGGCTGGACAGTAGCATAGATGCTGCTTAAAGCAAATGCAGCCTCGTGGCATCTAATCAGCAGTGAATAAATAGGACAGTGTGGAGAGAGGGGTTGGCTGGCAGTAGAGGAGGTGTGTGGTGGAATGAGCCGTGCAGCAGCTGGATTTTCATCATGCAGGGATTGAGAGAAGAGCATCATTTGGGTGGAAACCGATTTTTATTAGCTCTGTTGGTCACCAGATGTGAGCATGTTTACATAGTGGCTCTTAGTGGGGAGAAAAAAACCCTAGCACTAATGAAGCTTGTCCAGAAAGTGTAATCTTTATCAAAAACCTTGGCCACGTTGACACCAAGTGCAATTTTGCAGTTATCTGGAGATGCTTCTTGTAGCCATGAAGTAGCATGCCTTTATCCAGTGGAGTACCAAAGTGATGGTGCAAGAGCAGGGTATCTGCATGAAATTTACCTCCAGTTGTCTAGCTTTTCAAGTGCAAATCAAGGACTATTTCAGGTTCTGAACCAAGAAATGATCAATCAGGCAATACTTCGAACATGAACATTTCTCCCTTAATTCTGTGTGCAGTGACGGCTGGCTAAGGCACCAGAGAAATCATTGGAACAGTTTCTAGTCATAATAATGCTTCAGGGATCATTTGAAGCAATGGATGAGCAAATGACTCTTGATTGTAGCTGTTTGCTTGAAAAAACCCAACACAGGAGTCATCTCTGTCCTCCTGAATGAAGAGAAATTACATGACAGAGGAGAGCTAGGGACTAAATTGGCATGTTACAAGTGCATGACTGAAAAAGCAGATCACCATTGTGACAGAGTAGTGTGTATGTGTTTGTGCATACGATGAGAAGATGGGAGTTCAGAAGCATTTTCTTTTTCTGGAACTGAAAACCAAACCCAGCAGTCTGTATATTCAGGAAAATTCAGGCATACATGTGAAAGCATTAAAACTGAACGCAGTATTCTTCTTAATCAGCTGTTTGCTAGGGTTGCTTTGACCCCCTTAGATGTGTCGGTAAAATTTCTTTGGGCAGGAGGTGAAACTACTGAATATTTTGTTGAAAGTTTCTTTCCTTAAGAGGGGGAGTGTTTGTTTGCAAGTACATATTCAATGTGATTATTTGAAATATTTAAAGTGGAGAGCTAGGTGTGCCCCTTCATCTTTGGATTCTCTGCAACATCAGTGTGATATAAGGATATTTATTGCTGCAGGATTAGAACAAAGCTCATAGAATTTTCCTTGTAGCGTAGACATAACTTAATGGAAAAAATCCTGAAGAAGAGTCTGTATTATGCTTTTCTGCCTGCATTTGTCAAAATAAGATGCCCTCTCCAACCTGGATAAATATATTTCGCTTAAAAGCATCCCAGGATTGGAACTGAAGCTTGGATGTGTGCTGTGAAAGGAAAATGGTAGTTGTACACCTAATAAATATCTACTGAAAAATGTGAAATGCTTCTAGAAGTTTTAAAGCCTTGTATCTGTGGCAGTTCTGAGCTAACCCTGAGCAGAATTTGTTTCAGAGAATGGTGATCTGAGAATGGTTCCAGCTTGGCAAAGGAAACTTGGGTTGGAGACATGCGAGAGAAAATTAATCAGAATAATAGGTCTGGCCCTTGCAAGTAGATTGAGCCTAATGGAACTCGTATCTGAACAATAATTATAAACCCAACCTGGCAGTGTATAACAGGACCTAAGAAGATGTTTTAAAATCTGCAAGTAACTCCAGGATTTTTCTGCAGAGCTGTTCACAGGAGTGGAATAGAATATCTACTTTTGTTTTCCCATAGAATACGTGAATTGAAGTAAGTGGCGCCACTTCACTAGTGTGCATATGGTTCTTGTTGCAATCAAGTGACGGTTTGGCTCAACTTGGACAAGGCTGAAATGCCTAAGAGCTGGAGCATACAGTATCAGCTGGGTAAAAGTTTCTCAGAGTCTTTTGGCAGTTTCTGACTTTTGTGAACTAAATTATGCTTGCAGCGATTTATAATTTGTACGTGTGTATATTAACCAATGAGTGAATTTATCAAGGCATTAACTTGCTTAAGGCAAATCCTGGAATAACCTATACTTTTTTTTCATTAGGCTTCCAGGCTAAATTTAATTGGAATTTTGTCAGGAGGACAAGCTAGTCTGGTTACTTTTCAAGGAAAGTTTCCCAACTCCTTCTTTGGTATTCCTCCAGTAAGGCCTGATCCTTTTTTATCTACGAAGTTTAAAGCTTGAGTTGTTCCGAATCAATTGGAAGTAACTGCAACTAGGTCATCAGCATAGTTTTGTGTCATTTACAGTGTTTATTTAGCGTTCTCCTGTTGAGGAGGTTTACTCAAATTCCTTGTGCTGTGCAGGACTGCAGAGAGGAGTAGCAGTGATATGGGTACTTGTTTTGAGGACTCTACCTTGTAGTTCTGTGATTGGGAAAGAAAGATTCATAATACCTGGTGCAGTGGCTGGAGGGGTTCCTCTGTCACTGGGAATGGGTGGTTTCAGTGGGGACAGGCTTGTCCCCCAACAATGCTCTTAACGTCTCAAGAGAGAAGAGCTCCACTTTAAAAGTCACACAACAACATAGGTGAAACTAGTCCTTTGTATGTTAGTACAATGAATGCAACTGTGTTAACCCCCTGTCCCTGTTAATTTGGAATAGACAGAATAGCTTTCAGAAGGTCTCGGATCATTGCCTGTTGTTTGTACTTCTTGTTCATGTGCTGTGTTACAGTGCTCATCTCTGAGGGCTGTGTTGGTGATGCCTGATGCAATACTACACTGTGCAGTTAGAATCCTTAACCTCCAGGTTGGAGAGTGTGTGCGTTATGGAACAACTTCAGACCATTTTTTTCGGGAAGTAAGATTTGATGGGGACAATTGGAAAGCAAAAGTCTTGACTTTTGAACACTTTTTTTGAAACCTTTTGGAATGTCATGGGGGATTATCCTTACCTAATATGCAATTAGTTCATGTTAGAGGGAAGAACAGTAATCCATTTCTTTGTGCCTGTTTCTTTTGTCTACCCTTTATTTCCTCCTTCTTCCTCCTCCTCGAAATCCTCATGTGTATATACTCTCAGTATTTTAGCAGTATGTGCATTCTTTTCTAATTCACTAATAAGGCTGAATTTCTTCAGGGGTGAAAGAAAACCATGATGTAAATGGAGGCTCTGTGATTCTGTTTCTGTACATCATATAGGGGACATAGAACAGGGACATTTTACAAGGGTCCATAGTGATAGAACAAAGGGGAATGGCTTTAAACCGAAGGAGGGGAGATTTAGTTTAGATACTAGGAAGAAATTCTTCCCTGTGAGGGTGTTGAGACACTGGCAGAGGTTGCCCAGAGCAGCTGTGGCTGCCCCATCCCTGGCAGTGCTCAAGGCCAGGTTGGACACAGGGGCTTTGAGCAACCTGGTCTAGTTGAAGGTGTCCTGTGCCATGGCAGGGGGGTTGGAACAGAATGGGCTCCAAAGTCCCCTCATACCCAAATCATTTTATGATTCTATGTGTGCTGCTGTTGGCAGTTCTGGGAGGAACCTTTCCTCTTGTCTTAGTCTTACTGGCAGTTTGTGAGGAAAAACACAACAGTAACTGCGGCTGTTGCAAGGCTGAGATTAGGGAAATGTATTTAATCACTGGAAATTAGTGAATATATGGCTTTTGTTCTTCAAGTAAAGGTCACCAAGTCTGCAGTCCGAATCGTTTCTTTAATTAAATTGAGATGTTACTGATGGTACTTTTATCGGGTTTTCAGGTCATAAGAATTATTTGGTGTTCTCCAAACCTGGAAGTATTGATTATTTGTACAATATTTACTTGGCTTTCCTTCTTCACTTACTGTCTGCAACAGCACTCTATGGTATTTATCTGTGATATTTGTATTTATTCTTTCATTGACAATATAAATGTGATGGAAGAACACAGTGTTTACGTTTTGTAAAGTTGCAGTACGCTTATAGCCAAAACAATTGGTGATAGAGAGTCCCAGAACTTTTGAGCTGTTCATTTACATCTTCAAGAAAAGTGTAAGTATGTACATTTTCAGGAATACTCTTCTCTCATTAGTCCTACAGCTTTCGGAACAGTAAGGAAGGAATGCAGATCTTTGGAGGCTCATCTGCAGGTTTTGATGGCCCAATAAAACTAAATTTTTTTTTGGCATAAAGCCTTTAAATGCTGCAACAAATTTTTTATATGATTGGTATGATTTAGACTGCAAATAGCAAGTCTGGTGTTGGACAGTTATCTTGATGGATTTGTTAGAGGCTTTTATTCCCTTCTCCCCTGTGGCAGAATACAGTCAGCTAAAGATTTCCTTTCAGATCATCACAAGATTCAAACTTAAAATGAGTTTTAAATTCTGTTCTTTGTCATGGAAGTTCTACATACACTGTGTATGTACTATATGATTAAGAAACCTTTAAGAACTACGTGATGATTGTGAGACAGTTACCAGTGATTAAGAGAATCTGACTATTAATGCCTCTGATTTATTTAAATAATCCAATAATTTCTCCACTAAGAGAAATTCTTCTTTCCCTCAAATAGACAAGTCAGTATTTTTTTCAGTCAGTTAACAGACTAGGCACCTTGAACAGTTAAGCACACATCATTTGCTCTGTAATGGACAGGGCCTTATATTCTGACTGATAATTACTCTTGGTATTCCCTGCTTCAATTCTTGGTCAGTGATTTGTAAGATGAAGTTTCTGTTGTTTTCATTGCCTGCAGAACTGTATTGTCAGTGATTGACTGAAGGACAAGGTTTAGGTAACTACAGGCTTGAGCTAGTGTTTGTAGGAATCTTGGCAATGGTCCTAGTCTTTTCTGTGTCCATAATCTGATTCAAGGGTGCTCCCTATAAGGACTGATGTTTTTGTTCAGGCTTCTCTCCGATGTGTTAAATACCACTGCTTCCATTAAAAGAAAAAAATAAATTACTCTATATTTCGCAGTGTTACTGTTGGAGAGTCTTTCTGCTGGTAAACTGGCTTGTGTAGAAGTGTTCTAATTCTTCCTATGTCTTTAAACTTCCCACTCAACTTGCAAGACCACATCCCTTACATGCTCCTACACTTCATTATTCTGCAAACAGCTCATTCTGTTGCTGCTCTGCTGGGGCAGTCTCCTTGGTTCCCTGGGAAGCTTTTATTCTGCTGTAGGTCATCCAGTTCTAGCACAGAGAGTTAAGTTACCAGCCGGATGGAGCTCTTCAGCAGAATGCCCTGTGCAGGGGTTTGTCCTTATGGCAGTCAACTTTTTAGAAAGATCATCTGTAAGCTGGGTGCTGGACCAGTAGGTCAGTCAGAATGTCAGTAATTCTTCTCTAGCTGCAATTTTATATGTTCTGTGAAATATTTTCAACATTTCAGGAATTTTCTACAATTTCAAGAAATTGTTGTCTGGGAATGTAATTACTCATTATTTTTCTGCTGAGCTAAAGCAGTTTGTGACTAATAACCTCAAAGTTCCCTTTTTTTACTGTACACGTAGTCATTTTATCTGTGTTAGTAAGGCATGATGACCTATTTTGGCTAGTATGCCTCTTTTTGAGCTGCAGGATGATAGCAGAAGTGTATCATGGAGTATCTTGGGTATGGTAGAGACAAAAAAGGGGAGTGGAATAACAGAAGTGTTAGTGGAACATGGATTCTGTTCCGTAAGATGTTAGAGAGATGTTAGGTTGTAAAAGCTTTAAAGCATCACCCTTGTTTTTAAAAACTGGCTTTAATAAGGAGTCCATTTATTTACTTCTGATTGTTCTAATCCCTTTCAAGCAAGTCTGACTTTGCTACAGGAATTCAGTAAGGTGCTGCTATGCCTTACAAACATTAACAGAGGTTCACTGCTGCCTGGCAGTACCTTGTGCTTGCTGACAGAGACAGCCACTCATTTCCATTTTTTTTTTAATTAGATTAATACAACTTTGATGCTCCTCACTGAATGCATCCATTAGGAGGACTGCCTAAAGGGTATCTTATTCTTGCAGAACACGAAGAAAGTCAGAGCCACTTTGCAGGCTGAGGGTTGAGGTAACATGCTATCTATTTCCCTTAAAGCAACATTGCATTTGGCTGTCCTGCTGGTTTTTCATGCTTGGAATTTATGGGGGTGGGGTGAGGTTGGGGTGGTGGAAGACTTTAAAAGGAATTAATAACCATACCTGTACTTTTTTCTTCATTATGCTGTCTTCCATTAATAAAATGCCATTTTTTTTACCTTAACTTACAAGGTCCAACAACTTCATTGGTAGTTGTTGTTTATCCATTTCCCCATCTTGAGCACTTGGGACAGATGAGAGCTAAGCCATAAGCCTCCCAGATTGTACACATAGTATTCCTTGACTACTAGATAGTCCTGGTAGTTGCAAGAGCTGTACTTTGTTAGGTTTGTGATTGTCTCTGCTTTGTTCCCTCACAGAAAAACCCAAACCTTAATGGTTTTTCTAGCAGTTTCATTTAGATTTGGTGGCTAGGGAAGTGTGGTTCACTTGGAGGCTGAACTTTCTGAGGGAGTGATACAGGAAAAGCTGTAGGCTCGGTAAAATGGGAATGAAACCCAGGACCCATCAGAGCAAACCCATGAGATAATGTGAATGGTGGAACTGCAGGGTTTGGCCTTGAACCCAGCTGATAACTGACAGGGAGGAACAGTTTATCCATGGGATGCTCCTGCTGAACTTGCTGCATGGGCTGAGAGTAGTGCGGTTTTTCCAAGCATGTCTGAGGGGATCTGGGAAAATCTTAATGGGAGAAGGGGCAAATTAGGGCTTGCTGGGTTCCTGCATGTAATGTTGCATGTGGCCTTTTCCTTTAATTTTTTATATTTCTCCCCCTGTAGTCCCTTCTGCAAAGGTTAAGTGTGTTGGTAGCTTTTCAGGATTGTGATACAGTTACTGAGCAAAATGAATTCTGTTATCTCTAACAGCAAGTAGAGCTTATCGAAATCATTGCAAATCTAGGAAATGTATTTATTTTACTGTAGCTAAGACTCAAGGTCCTTTCTGATGTGAACCGTTTCTTCTAGTTATGAGTTGCTGTGTGCAGCTGGACTGCTTGCACACTTCCAGGCTTATACCTGCCCCGGAAGTGTTACTCTTAGCTGGTCAATTAAAGCTTGTGGTTGGTATCACTCTTACCTCTTTTTTGTTGTTGTTGTGTAAATACTTGAAAAGTTGATACAAATTGCCTCTGTACAGCCTTTTCTTGACTTCTGTAGAAACATCACTTTTTTTCAGGCAGAAATATCCCAGATGGTGTTTCTTGGAGGGTAGGAGGGAGTAAGGGCTTCCGTACCTCTCATTAGGTAGATGGGCTCTCTTCCAACACCTGCTTCTTCTCTGCTTGATTCCTGGATAATCATCTCACTGAGAGCATCCTTGTCTGCACAGTGAGCCAGAAAGATTGGTGTTTACCTATGTGCAGTTTCAAATTAAGCTTCTACTGGTATGAAAAGAGAAACTGAGCCAAATTTTCACTTTTGTAACCTTACAGAATAACCAAATGTAGAAACATGGAAACCATTAAGATTTCTCTCCAAAGCAAGGGGGAAACATCTCTCTTTCTGAAGCGTTCCAATATTAAATTATATTAAAATATGAAATTATATTAAAAAATAATACTAAATAAACAAAATATTATATATTTAAATAAAATAATACATTATATAATAAATAAAAATTATATAAATTATATGAAAAAATTAATATAAAATAGCTTAGATGGATTTGGAATCTCCTGTGACACAAAACCTTTATTTATGGTCTTATTCTGTGGCTTGATTGAGGCAGAGCGCTGCTTTTATGGCTGCTGCACGCTATGTCTCTGTGTGCACTTCCTTGGAGCCCCATGCTGGGGTAGGCTGGAGGTGACTGTGCCATCCCTGCAGTGGCAGTATGATTTCTGATAGAACTGAAACGAGAATCCATGAAAGCACTGAGAACCTGGAAAAGAAAATTTGGAACTTGTTGGATCTACTCTCTTGAAATGGTAATGAGGGGTCAGTTCCCGAATGCTGGCAGCAGTTGTGCTAGTATTCCACTAGGATTTTGAGTGAAGTTGTTTCAGTGTTGAAACAACTTGGAAACATAAGTTTAAAATCTGTAACGTGAGATGGCTGCAGTGTTTGATAGAGAGCTTGTGAAGTAGCAAAGCTGTGGATGATGCTCTAGTTGACACCAGGATGGCTAAAAAATAATGTAAACATCTTGGTTTGCTTTGCTTTCTTTTTGTTCTTAATTTCCTGTTTGAAATAAACGTGGCAAATTAAATTAAAAGCTTCTGGGAGGGCCTTAACCTGTACCTTCTAGTTGCTTGGTATCAGTGACTTCTCAAACTAAGTAGGTCAAACAATGTGCTTTTTGTATTTTAATTTACTGTATACAGCCTAAAATATATAAGGCAACTGAAGGGGAGCTACCCTTTAACGTTTTTAGATCTGTATTTTAGTGTCTTTACCCTGGATAAAGTTTTGCTTTTTACATTTTTCCAAGTGTAAGTACTTTCCAGTTTTTGGGGGAAGCAGAAAAGCTCTTGCATTATGTATTTTCAATTTAGCTACCAGAAGCAGAGAATATTTTCTTTTTGAATAAACTCAGGACTGAGTACTCATCTGGGAGCTCAGAAAGTGAGAAAGCTTTTTCTTGTTCCTTTGTCCTTTTTAATCTGTTAATAAAATAATCAGATGGGAGAAAATTGGGATTATGTGCATTAAAGCTTGAAGCACACAAACAACTCCAGATATCTCACTGAAGGCATCATGCGAATTAGGTATCTCACAGGCTTAGTGGTTTTCAGATACTCAATAGAATTTCTTGATAGTTCAGTAAATTTGACTTAATGAATGGAGAAATTAATTATGGTCACCAAAACCTAATCTCTCAGTTGTAAAATAAATCATTCTGTGTCAAATAGCAGTCTTGTTTGTGGTAAAGCTTGTGTGGTTCTTTGTTTTTCTTCCTTTATTAGTATTTATTTTCTGATGCATTTTTAAGGTTTCTAAGACATCTTAGTGGTTTGAGTTCCTTCCAAATTCAGTGTATTGAAAGCCATATTAAAATTGGCATCTCAGTATAAAGAAACATATCTACTGCGAATTTCTCAGCCAAAAGGTGTAAAGTTATAAATGTAAACAAGACTATATGACACTTAGAAAAGTGTGTAAATAGTATGTAGCCTGCTGGCTATGGAAAAATGGGTACCAGGGTAAAGACTATATTTAAATGCATGTGAATCTTGGAGGTGTGTCAACTGATAGAAATTAACTTCTAGAGGAAAATGGCAAAAGTAATTTTAATGTAAAGTTTTTGTCTTCACTGCGTGTTTACTTTCCAATAATGACCTAAGCCATGGCTTTATCCTTCCTGCATTTGGGCCATAACATTTTCTGATACTTCAAAAATTGTCTTATGCTGTCTTCCCCCCTCCCTCACCCTGCCAAGTTTCATGTCTTAGCAGAGCATGCAGATGAGTCAAAAGGAACACTGCCAAGAAGCAGACTACAGCATAACTTCATCTGTCTTAAATGACGTAGGACAGATGCATAGGAAGTTTTGTTTTGGTGTATTTGGTTTTAGGTTGTTTTTGTTGTGCTTTGCTACAGAGAAAGAACCAGTTCTCTCCAAGCAAGCCTTGCAATACTACTGCTACTAGTCCTAGTCTAGGAAGTTCAACATCTTGTGAGGTGTATAAGCCTTGGATATACCTTCAGTGGGCTTGTGTCCAAGAGGTTTTCACCTCATTTTCCCCTGCAGTCCACTTTGTGCATGGCTGCTTGTGTTTCAGGTGAACTTTCTGGCCCCTACACATGTCAACTTGAGTTTCCTACCGTTTCACATGTTGGGGGGAGAATAAAATAACCTACAAGCAGATCCTCCCAAGCACAGTTCCTGACATCTGCATGCTGTTGTGGGCATGTTTATTTTCTACTTGTCCCCTTGCTGTGACAACCTCAGCTTTTGGAGGAAGGGAGCAGACAGTTTATTTCAAAACCTGTTATAGCAAAATGTCATTTACATAAGCAACAGTAGGCCTTCTTGCTTCTGAACTCTATTTTCCTTTGCAGAGACTAGGAAAGCTTTTTCTGTGAGTCTGATCGGAGGATGCCTGGAACCTAGAGCTACATTACCCTGTAATGTTAGACTTCTTCAGGAAGGCAAGACTGAAAACTTAAAACAATCTCAAATAAGCTTAGGGAAATTGAAAGGGGCTATACTTAAACTTTCCTTGTTGGAGTGAGCAGGAGCGCAGTCCACTGTTCAGGTTCCATTTTTGTTTGTAGTTCAGGGCTGTTTTGCCTTCAAGTTTTAGTGAAGTTGGAGGATGGAGAAACGCTCTTTGATAATGTGATGGGGTTTTGAAGTGTTTTTTCATGCTCCCTTCTCTCCCCCTGTGCCTAGCAGCTACCCTTGTGTTTATGTCTAAGCCTTAACTTTACATTATTGAGACTTCTTTAGTTTTTGCTTGGATGCTACTTGACAGCAGAAATTGGGTGCTTTGTGTAAATATGCCTGCTGTCCTCTTTTAAGGGTATGAAAGCTAAAGTGCTTCCTTGTTCTGCAGCTGGATCTAGAAGGGATAATCATACTGGTAGCATTGGTTCCTAGAATATTCTTTGATTTGTAGTCACAGACCCTTCCAAAGACAACTGGAATGACAGTAGCTTTCCATTTGGGTTAAATGAGGGAGCAGTTAAATACCTTTCTGCTTAGGTGAAACAATAGTCTCAGAAAGTGTTTTTTTTCTTAACAGTGGTCTTACGAGACTGAACACAAAGGCTTGTGCTGAGCAGTTGGAACACTGCTGATGGTTGGCTTCACTGTCTGACTCCTTGACTCTGAATGACTCCTAAGCAACACAAAGAAGCATATTAAAAATCATGTCTTTTAATGACAGTGAACATTGCATTACTGTTACCAGAAGGTTTTAGCAAATTTCCCCGGAAAACATTCTTTGCTACAGCAGTTGAGCTAGCAAATTGAACCTGAATACAGGAAAGGCTGGGTGGTTGCAGAGACACCTTGTAGATAAGCTGTCTAGAGCACCTAGCAGCTTAGAGGAGCAAAGTCTAGAGGCTGTACATAGAAACAGATGGGGGCAGGGGGTGCAGTACTCTCAAATACTCCCCTCCAGGCAGCAGTACATTAATAGCAACATGCCAAGAATGTCTGATAGTGGGCAAAATGTGAACTGTTACGGTGAAGTTTCATGCTGGTAAGGAGGTCTTGCAGAGAGCTGTGAAGCTTGGTGCAGCATTGTTTCCATTCCTTCACAGGGTTTGTTTGAAAAATACCAGGATCATATGCTGCTGAAATTGGAAACATGAAAGGAATTTATGGGGCTGAAAAAACCCAGGACAGATGAATATATCTCAATGTTAACTTCAAAGAATCTGTAATATAGAGGAAGTGGTTAAGGCTGATTTCTGACTATATGTTTAGTCCAAAAGGGCAGGAATTAGTGCTGAAAGTCTAAGAGCATGGAGCAAGGTAATACTGTCCTCTGTCCTGAGAGGGAAGATCTGGCCTCTTCCTTTTGTAAGGTAGTGTTCAAATATCTTCTATTCGGACTAAACAGCTAATCATACTAACAAAGCCTGGTTTTTCTGAATCTGTTCTGCTTGCCATAAAAGTAGGATTCTGAGCGTTTATAGGGAAGTACAGGTCAAGACTTTTAATGGCCCATCTGTGTCCAGTTGGGGTGGTTCTCTACAAGTGGCCCCAGAATAATAAATTACCTACTATTAAATGATCTGGAGTCATATATTCTGATCTGTATCTAGCATTGGTAAGTTCCAGAGTAGTACCAGTAAAACATTCATGGAGACATGCCTCATTTTGTCTATTTGAAAACAGTGATGGTGCTTTCATTTAAGAAATTGTCTCAGAATTAGTGGGAGCTCAGAGGCATGTGAAGAGAGTTGAGATACCAAGAACGAGACTACAGCTGTAGTCCAAATGCTTCTATGGTTTTGCAGAAGCTGTGGATAAGGCAGAGTGTTGTGAGAACACAATACCATCAGAAGACGTAGGGCAGCAGTTATGTGATATTGATGCTCTGGATGGAGTTGCACTTTGGTAAGATAAGTGGTGCTGTTTAGAAATCACAGTGGAGAAGTAGAGGTGAGTCACCAAATCAGTCATCTTAGTGCCAGTATTGAAATTTGTGGGGTAATCTCTGAGCTGAGACAGTAAGCTCAAGAACATGATAAAATAAGCACTAACAGACTTGCTGCCATCTGACAAGTGGTGCTAATATCTCAAGGAAGAGTTGACCTCTTCACACAACAGCATAAGGCATGTCAGTGAGTGAGCTTTGTTGTTGAATGAGCTGCTCAGATGTATTTCATATCATGCTAAGAGTTATTGTTAGTATTATCTTTGGTGCAGGATGGAAAATGTGAGCAACTCTTCCATTACAAGCCTATCATAGGAGCCAGTAGGAACCCATTGTGCTTTTATGTGAAGGTGTGTGTGTGTGTGGTCAGCACTGTGTGGCTGAGAGCCTGGACAGTTGATGAAGGTGATCTCAGCCTCTGTGGCTTTGAGTGATTTGTGCAGAACAGGAAACCACCACCCAGTGTAGAAGTTCTGGGGCAGCTGAAATAGCAGCTGAGTCCAATACAGTGTTAGAACAGACTGGATTATTGCTTGGGGTTTGTTTGTGATGGGGGGGGAGGGGGAGATTTTTGTGCCCCTGGGAGTGTGGGTAGGTTGGCTTTGCTTTGTTTTTTTGTGTGGAACTCTGTGTGCCTGCATGCAGAACAGGATAGAAAAATTTTAAGAGGTGGTGTGTGGACGCAGAGCGAGAGTGTACGAGGCAAGAGAGATCTTGTTGAGCTGGCTGCTATCTGGAAAGAGATTTCAAGTTGGAAGGTTCCACATGACTGATTCCTACTTCCCAGGGGAAGGATTTTCTCTGAGTTTCAGCTTTATCAGCTTTCTCCCAACAGAAATAACATACCTAACCTCTAAATATTTTCTGGGTACTTGAGCTAAAAAATGGGCGATACTGAGAATTGCAAATTCACTTTGCACTGGAAAGCTCACTTAATTTCTGAAAAGGAGCCAAAGTTTGTATGCTTCCTTTAAGACATTTTAAGCATGTTTAACAACAGGTGACAAATGCAGCAGGTTAGCTGCTGCACACAAATAGGATTGTATTTATAATGTGATGGTAGGGCTGTGCAAGTGGGCATACATCTCATCTTACGAGTGGCCGCATAAATCCGCTAGTGCCTCATAACTGTCATCAAGAGGTCGTTTTCTTGACATCTCCCAGGTTCATAGTTTGCCTGCAGCCATTTTTGGAGGTTCTTGGGGGGAGAGCTGCGTGAGTGGGCAGGGACAAGAAGGCAGAACAAGATTTAATGCTGCTTGTATGCTTTCCCTTGCTGATCAGAAGCTGAATCCCTGCAGAAGGGGCCTCCTTCTTCTTCCTCCTTCATCTTCCTCATCCCCTTTTGTAACTGCCTTTCAGAAACTGTGCAACTTCTCAAATGAGTTTTAAATTCACTAGCACAGCACTATAATTGAGTTCAGTTACCTAAAGTGGGTGACATAAACTCTTGTATAACTCTGCTGTAATGAGGTTTTTAGTACCAGGTCACAAAACAGAAGTAGGTACATCTGATTGTTTAATGCAGGCAAAATTGCAGGCTGGCCACACCTAATCCAGTCTAGAAACATGTGGCACAGCTGTGTTCTTGTAACAGAAACTTCATTAACCAAGTGCAGCTCTCCAAGAGGAAGCAAATCTTTGTATTGTGGCTTCAGCAAGTACTGCCTATGAATGTTTGCTCACAGCCTTGGGGCAACCCTCAGAGAGAGAGTGAAGGATGTAATGCTTTAGGAGGTGGACATCAAAAGATGGGGCTTCCCAGCACTGCACATCTTGCTGAATATTCCTGGGCCTGTAACCTGGGATTTAGCCCCAGTATTTCCACCCAGAGATCTGGTTTAGCCCAGCATCCTGCCTCTAATAATGACCAGTAGTAATGCTTAGGGGGGAAAAGTGTTAGCAAAGACAGCAATCCCTCAAAGCTTTTGGCAGCCTGCAATTCAAGGACTTTGAGTCATGTCTGCACCTTTAACAGTCCTTGCCAGACTTTCTTTTATGAATGCATCTAACCATGTGTTAATCTTTTCTAAAGTTTTGCCTTCACAACATCCCGTGACAGTGGTTTCTGCAATTAATTGTAGTATGGAAAAAGTACCTCCTTTTCCTCTTGTTTTCAAACAAGCTGCTTGATAAATTCATTTTTTATCACCCAATTCATTTATTCCAAGACATGGTTTCCTATTTACTTTCTCAATACCATTCCTGGTTTTATGTCTGTCATCTTATTTATCTTCCCATCTAACCTAAAAGCACTTGCTTGTTTAGTTCCCCTTCGGTTAAAGCTGCTCCAGACATTCTATTGTTGCCACCCTCCTTTGAACCTTTCCTTGCTGCATCTGTTGTGTCCTTCTCTGAAACTTGCTCATGGAGTGGCCCTAGGCTGTACCAAGGATTTCTAGTGGTACAGTGGTATTTCCTGTTGTCTTGCATATCCCTGACCTGCTTACTCCCAACATTCCATTTGTGCTCCCAACTGGCACTGAGCTTTGCCATCTGTGAGTGAGTAGTTCCTCACTTCAGTTAAACTCTGGTGACTCCAGTGTTTGCATTCACTATATCAGCTATTATTTTGTGTTGTGTATGTATAAATACATGACAGATCTATCTGCAGATCTTCTGGTACTGTAATCGCCAGCAAAACTTTATCATTTTGCTGCTTGCTGCATTTTCCACATAAATAGTAAATACGTTGAGTAGCACAAATGCAAAACCACAGCTGTTGTGCTAGCCTTTTATTCCTGTCCTGTTTCTTTCCATCGAACCAGTTGTTAATTCACAGAGGGACCTTCCATCTTATTCCATGACGGTTCAATTTCTCTAAAAGCTTGTGGTGGGAGACGTTGTCAAAGGTTTGTTAAAGATCCAAGCACACACAGTATAGTGTACATATCGCAGTTATTCATGGAAAGTTTGCTGTAAAAGAAGCCATGCCATGATGACACTCCTATTTCATGTTTATTTGCATATCTGCTAATGTGTTCTTACACTTTCTGTCAATATTCTCAGTGTAGGGGGGAGCCTATAGCTACAAGCCTGGAGCCCTTTTACTGAAATTGGCAGCATATCCTCAGCTTTTTATATCTCATTTGTTGTTTGTCTTAGAGGAAAGCTAGTCAGCATGGTTAGTAGTTCTGTGGTTGTATGTTGTAGTGCCTTTAAGGTTCCTGGGTCAATAGCATCTAATTCTGGTAGCCTGCTGTTGGTCCTAAAGTCTGATCTAATGATGCTGTGCTTTTGACAGCCTTCTTCCTCCCATACATCCCCTGTATTTTTCTGAGTTTCAGGAGAGTGGTGGCCAGTTTGTCTCCATTAGCCCTCTGGCCTGCTGAGTAGGAGAGCAGACCTTCCTTCTCCCACATTGCTGTCCTGAGTGTTTCCTATATGTGAAACAGGAGCTAGAAAGAAGCAGGCTGCCGGAAAGCAGGAATATGTGGCCATTGGGGTACACATCTTTCTGCCTTAGTCCTAGTTTATGTTGGCTTAAGCAGGTCCAGAATCCATGGCACTGATTGTGTGTGTGTGTATATATATATATATAAAATATATAAAAAATGGCTTTTAGTGTATTAATTATTTGCATGGAAAATGTAGTTGAATGTAATTGTTTCCAGTTCTTATCACGCAGAACAAATCTCAGTTTCAATTAAAATAAACTTGCACAGATGATTTTTTTTTTTTTGATTATCTTCATACCAAGACTGTAATGCAACTCTTCAAATGTGTAGTGCATTAATAGAATGTAGGATCAGAATGAAGGGGAATATGTTTATTGTTCAGAAGAGTTAATGTGCATTTTGATTTTGAGGCAGTTCAGAATTCACTGTTTCATATTCTTTCCTGCAATTGATCTTCAATATTTACAACAAAGGTCCTCAGTTTTCTGTAAGTTCTGTTTTTAATGTGGGTCAGATTTATGCTCCCGTGTCTCTAATGGCTTTCTGGCTGTTTGCCTGGTTTTTACTCCCTGGAAAGAAAGATGCAGTTCATTGTTCTGGTCTCACAATACCTGAGGTGAGACTGCAGTGCTGTTTTCTTCCTTTTTTCTTTCCCTTTCTTCTTTCTTTTTGTGGCTATTTTTTATTCTGCTTCAGTTTGCATGTTCAGTTTTGTGCGTGTGTTTGAGCTCATCCTACAGTTTTCCTTAACTGCTTTTTGCTCTGGCTGAGGCAGATCCTGGCTTGTGTGTGTGATGTTTGTGCAACCGTTTTTATCTAGTTTCTGCCTTTTTCAATGGCTTCTGAATCAACTTCCCTCCCTGGAATCAATTTGAGGTAATGTGGCGTGGTGTTGCTTAGCAATGCTGGGAAGCTGATACTGCCTGGGTGATGTGTGAGCTGTGACTGTGCTGAGCAAAAGAAACTACCTGTCTTCTGTGGTCCGTGCAGAGAAGAAAACATGCCTTTTTCTAATGTTTTCAGCATTCTCACCTTCACATTTGATGTTTTCTTCTTTTAATGTTGCTGAGTAACAGTTTTACAGACTTACAGATGTTCCTCCCTCCCCTTCTTCCTGATACATGCAAGTGTAAAAAACTTCATAGCCTTGTAGAATCAAACTATAATTGGGATGTCAATCTCTAAAGAGCTGGGTATCTAATTAACTGTCTTGAGATAGGTATGTTTTCTGTCTTCCTCCCCCACATACCAAGCAAAGCTGTTGTGAAGGCAAAGCTGAGCTTTGTAGGATGTTGAAGTCTTCCAAAGCAGCATATACTTGAAGCCAATCTACTGTGCATGGCAGAGGATTAAAAGCCAGGATGAATTTGATGCCTCCAAGGGTATAAGGATATAGAATGAGTTATTTCAGCAGCAGATGTAGAGGTGTTAATGTAAGTTACCACCTCTGAAATATTTCTTTAAAATTGTTGATGCTTACATTGAAACCTCTATATTTTTAGCTGTGGATAGATTTTAGTTTTATTTAAATGCAAAAGAGCTAAAGTATTTTTTTCCCCTCAGTTTCTTTTGTTGTTCCTCCCCAAGTCAAGGGATTATACATAAAAATAAACAAAAAAAAAAATCTGGTTTTCTTCTTCCCCTTACCTTCTTTTTAATAAGGAGTATTAGAAAAAATGATGTGACCCAAATATCTTTGAGCCACAGTTTTACCAGGTGGCTGCTGTCATTCTTCATGCACTATCAAATAGCGTGGGATAACCCCATAGTTAAGCCATAGGGTAGGATAAAAGTGAAGGAGGTATTTTACCCCTTTAAAGCAATCAAAATACAAACCCAGATTTTTACCTACAGTCTTGGGAAGGAGTTGTGGACCCTGACATATTTTCTTTCTTTGATGGCAGTTATATGAGTGTAGCTGTATAGCACATATAAAAACTTAATCAGACATTTATGGTTTTGTTTCTTTCATGTGATAATGTTCATGCTTCAGTAAGTGCAAGCCCACTATTTTTTATCAGAAACTCTCCTGTGGTGTGGGAAGGCTCTCAGATTCCTTGCAAACTTTGAGTATACTTAGCCAAAGCAATTGGGTAAGTGATCATGGCCTTTAGGTGCCTGGTACCTGTTCCTTTGAGCCTGGATCCCAGCATCAGCCTGCTTAGAGAGCAACCTTGCAAACAGCTCTGCTGGCGAGGCAGAAAGGAGGCCCAGACCAAACAATGAATCTGGGCACTGAGAGTGCAACTGTTGAGGTCAGAATATACCCAGAAGCTGATCGTGGTTGGGGGAAAAGATGCAGTCTGGAGGCTGATCCCACTTCAGTGCTGTTTATTATCAGGGGCTAATAATTCGTTTGTAAAGGTGCCTACAAGAAAGCTGGAGAGGGATTCTTTCTACAAGAATAAGTACTGATAGAACAAAGGGGAATGACTTTAATCTGAAAGGGGGTAAATTTAGAAATTGGTATTATGAAGAATTTCTTTACTTTGAGGGTGGTGAGGTCCTGGCACAGGTTGCTCAGAGAAGTTGTTGCTACCCCATCCCTGGCAGCATTCAAGGCCAAGTTGAATGGGGCTTTGAGCAACCTGGTCTAGTGGAAGGTGTCCCTTCCTACCCAAACCATTCTGTGATTCTTTGATTAGGTCTCTAAATGGTTTCTTACTAGGTATGAGGTTGTTGAATGGTTGTTCTCTAATCAGCTGCTCCTGCCTCTCTTAACCAGTAGTTTTCATAACTGACATGCGTTTCCAGTAGCTTGCTAGTTGATTCGTTTCTGGTTTAGACCATTTAATCCACAGTATGCACTCATTTATCCTTGTCTATAAGGAAACAAAACATCGAGCTGGTGAGGGGATTTATAGCAGGTTCATTGCCATGGTTTCAGACAGCCTTACATAGCCTAAAAATAGATACAGGAAAGAATATTCTTTTCCCTTCTCTCCCTCCCCCAGCTCTCTAACTAATTGGAATTTCCTTTTCTGTTTGTATGTTTTTGTTGTTATGGATTTACTGCCTGACAGGTCAAGCAAATTTATTTGATGTTTTGTTTGAAAGAGGAAAGTTCATTGTAGTACCTAATACATTGGAGAGTGACTTCCCTGCTTGTGTTTCAATGCTTCTACCTCCTGCTCTTGTCTCTTCAACTTGCGTAGTGCTGTTTTGCTACAATAGCTTATTACAAACTGGTGCAGTAGTCCAAGCTGGGAACATCCTGGGGATGCCTTGGAGAGTAAAAACCTTGACAGTGCCTTGTGCTTGGCAGTGGGAATGTATAGAGTATGTGATGGTGTGCGTTTAGCAGCCTGTGCTGCTGCCTGAGCAGGCTTGTCTTCCTCTGTTAGACTGGCTGCTTTACTGCAACCCCACAACTAGGATGTTGCAAACAGGATAAGGATTGTGGCTGTAACTAGCAGAGCAAGTTTTAAACTACTGCTTTGTGTACAACAGCACCTGGAATGCAGCAGCAAGGAGCTAATGGAGGCCACCAGTGACCACTACTTCCTCTTCTCAGTATCCTCACTGAGACAGCATGGCAGTTTATAGACAGCCTTGGCTGGCTGGCTTAAAGCTTGCTTGGGCATGGCTTTGCAACCTGCCATTTGCAGTGCTGTTTGTCTGTGTATGTCAGAAAAAACAGAGGTGGAACGCTGCTTGGCAGTTAATCTGGTCTCTTCTGATATGTACCTGTTAAACTATGTTTAGCTTTGGGTTGGGTAGTTGAATTTTCCCCCCTCCTTGCCTTCCACAGAGGTGTTGACTGTTTCTGTTAGCAGGAGTTCCGGATGCTTTTAGATCTCTCTCCCCAGACAGGAAGGGCATGGATTGGAATCACACTAATGCCTTGGATTTCCTGCATTGCTTCCTGTTGAATTGATGGGCCAAAAACTAAAAAAAGGGGGAGATACTGTGTTACTGGGCCTGTATTCAGTGTGCAACTCCTGAGGCTTGCCCTGTGCCTATTTATGTTGTAAAGCAAGTAAATAGCCTGACAGTTAACTTATCAACAGGTATGTTTTAGTGACAGGTTCTGTAGCAAAGGGGAAGTGATCTGGGTTAAACTGGAAAAGAGGGAAATCTGTGTGGTCTGCTAGCAGATTGTATGGCAAACAAGGTCCATTTTCCATGACTGAGGCTCTGAGTGCCTCAGAGAAGCTGCGGTAAGGCTCTTGATTTCTATGTGCTGCTTCTGGGACCCTGCCTTTTCTTTCTTCCTGCTGCTGCTTTTGTTGTCAGGGTGCCCTAATCTTGCTCTGTGGGGAGTAAATGGAGAAGGCCTGATGTGATGCCAGGGTGCAGGTTTGTGAATGGCTGCAGAGTATTGCTATTTCCCTCACTTTTTTTGTCTTGTTTACTTTCTAATTTTCCCATTTTTCTGCACTGATCAGCATAATGGCTTCTTTTCCCATACACCATGTGGATAAAATTTGTTTATTTAGGAAGAAGATGGTATAGGATGGGTAGGTAGGACTGTTGGGAGGACAACTTAGGGGAGGACTGCTATTCAGGAGAGATTAGACCTTATCCAGGAGTATGTGTATATGTAGGGGTAGAAGGGTCAGATAAAGCTTAGTAGTTGAATTTTTGATGTTTTGCTATGAAGTCTTTTCTGTTGCTTGCATACTGCATTGCATTCAGTTGCTGCAACATGTGCCTACGCTTTCTTCTGTGTGTGTGATACTCTGCAGTATTTCTATGCCTGGTTTTGAGCAGGAAAAAAGCATGCCTCAAATACAAGTGAGGGAAACATGCTTTCTCAGCCTTCCACAGAGGCTGGGACCTGCCATGGTCTCTTCATCCGCCCGTATAGGGCAGAGTATTTGGACCAGGTGCATGGGTGGGTTGGGCTGGCTGTTTTCTCTTTCTGTTTTCTGTTCCTCTTGGAGCGGAGGTGAGTTCGCCATCCTTTTCAAGGACACATGCTAGGATTTTCACAAAATACAGGGCTTCCTGGCTATAAGGGATAGCAATGCAGTGTTTTCACATTAGTGATTTCTTTAAATTTCCCAATCCAAATGGAAGATGAAGGAGTTCTTAGGGGCCCCCAGGGACGAGAGGATGACTACCATCTGCGTTCAGTTGTGTGCTCCCTCAGGAGAAGTACAGTCTGCTTCATGTAGGCCAGCCCAGACTGCAGAGCTTGGCCATGTTAGTGACCCTATGATGATATACTCCTGTCTGATGCTAGAGGGGAGCAGCATTTTTATCTTCATTTTCATTTATTTCTTTCCATACCTGGCACATGTTTCTCAAAGTGGACTTTCCTTCTGATGTAGTGATTTAAGCCCCTGGAAATATTCTATGCACAAATTTACATAATATTATGCAGGTTGATTTTTACATCAATGCACAGTAGTTGACCATCTCTTTCCCCTCTCATCTGTTCAATGCTTGTGTTTCAAAATGCTGTCATTTTGCATCCATTTTTATTCTCTTCAGCCCTTCCAGACACGTCCTTGCTCTGTGCACCAGTGTGCTCCACATGGGAATGCTCTTGAAATATGCCCAGAAATTTGAATGAATGCTCACCTCCTCCATAAGAAGATGCAGAGATGCGTGTGCGTGTGTGTGTGTATCTGGGGGTGGCAGATGGATAGAAGCAAAGATAGGCGGTTGCGTATATGGAAGAGCTCTTGGGTTCCTCTGTGCATCTAGAGGAGTAGAGAAGTTGGGGGCGAGGTGAAAGCAATGCCAAAAGCATCGAATGATATGCCATTTGTTTTGTCTGGATAATGAGGTGTTATTTGAAGACAGATGCTTCACTTGCAGACCTTGTAGGAATTGAAGTATTCATATTCAGGAGTTACAAAAATTAAGGATACTGTTTTCTGGGCTCTCAAGGTAATGCCAGTCATGTTGCTTGCTTTCTTTAAAGTTCAGTGAAGAAGTTGATGCATCTTAATTCTTCAAATATCATTATAGATTAGATGCTATTTAAAGAACATGATCAATGTCACAAAGCAGACTGTCCACAGTGAAAAGGGTAGTGACTGTCCATTGTGACTTATGACACAGTCTTTAATTAGTTGCATTTTTTCTGTCTCTCAATCTCCATCTTGTTTTTTTGGTATGGTAACTCTTCTACAGCAACGCACTGTTGTGTATTATACTGCCTGTGAGAAAGGTGTCATTCCTTGCCCTTTGCAGATATTGAAAGAGGTGTGTGGCTGAAGAGAGCTGGTGGCCTCCTGCTCCTAAGGAACTGCGTTCAGTTTTTGACAGAGTTCCCTTCATTGTTAGGAAGTGACTTAAACACCCAGAAAATGGTTAAACTGTTAATAAACCTGAGATCCATGAGCTAACGTTCAGAAAGCCTCATGCTTCTGGATGTAGCCTGTAGTAAAAGGATCTGTAACCATGTGTAAGGAAAGCTGCGGGATGTGAAATACTCAAAGAACAATTTAGCCCTAGGGGTCTCATTCTGAGAATACAGAATCAGTGGGTTTGCTTTGGACTTCAGTCTGTATGACCTAGATCAATAAAGGTATTTAGACTCCAAATTCCCAGTGGAGTCAGTATCTGTGTGTCTTGAAGACCCAGGTTTTCTGTCTGTAATTCCCCATATGGGAAATCAGGGTAATGTGATGCCTCTTCCTCTCACAAGAGTATTGTGAAGTTGGAGTAAGTACTTTTTAAGAGAATGCATCAGCCTGCTATACAGAAAGATGGTTGTTAATTCTGTCTTAACAGGGTACAAGTAGTTAATAAGTCTTAAGGATAGAACAGGGTGGGAAAAATAAGTCCTGAGTGCCTTCCCTGTAACCGAGCGGTGAGAGACAAGAGTGGTCTTTGGTAGGGCCAAGGAGGGAAATCAGTGAAGGTTATGATGTGCAAGAACAGGAAAGGGTAACTTGTGGTTTGATGACATGCTTAAACAGAAACAATTTCTGTTTCTTACCTCTTCCTATGAGGTGTGCAATTTTCCCTTTTATTTAAAGAAAAAATGAAAATCCATTCTCTTTGACAATGAAAGCTGCCAAAGCCATTGTGAGTTTTACATCCTTTGCTAGAGAGTTCTGTTACTGGGGTGAGATGTGAATGGCAGCAAACCATTGCGCTCCTCTGTGTCCATGGTGAGAGAGGGGGAAGCCCTTGAGTTGGTGCATACACATGGGACACGACTGTTTTCTTCAGGTCCTACCACTGGAAAATGTGGACTTAGTCGTCTCTGAGAGGCAGCTTTTTTCTTCCGGCTCATTTGTCTTGCCCTTCCTGACAATCCTTCTGCACTTTTTGGGGCCTGTCTCCAGTTCTTGGCTTCGTATTCTCTTATCTTTCACTTGCGGTTTCTTTTCCCTTCTAGATTCCTTGTCAGAGACCAGACCCCTTGCCTGTCCCAGCCCCCCATTATCATCCTTGCCCAGTTTCTCTCTTGCATGCAGTTGCCTTTTGCCCTTTCCTGCCTTGTTTTGTGTACTGCCTTAGGGATCCCTGGCTTGTTTCCCTGCCCATTTCACTCTCTTCCTCTCCTGTTTCGGACCCTTGTTCCAGTCTGCTCCTTTGCCTCCCTTGGGTCTGGCGCTCATCCCTGTTGTGCTCCAGATGCACGCCTTCTGCTTCCTTGCTGCCCTGCCATGCCAGCGCAGGAAAGATGGGCTCCCTCCTCTCCAGGGCCTGGACCTGCTCCAGTTTGGGCAGCCATGGGAATGAAAGGCACCTTGGGCTCCTCTGTTCCCAGGCTGGCCTGTGTTTGCCCACTCTGTGGGGAGATGTTGGGTTGCCATTGGGAAAGTGTGCAATGTTTGAGCATGCCCAGCAAGGAAAAACTCCTGGGTAATACTAGTTATTTACTCTTCAGAGGTCATTGCCTGCTATGGGTATGCTGTGTACTACTACTGCATGTGGGTACATGAGCTGCTTTCCGTATTCAGCATGTTCTAAAGATACTTGAGACTTAGGAGCCAAGAAAGGAATATGAGGAGTATAGGATGTTCTCCAAGGGAAGGAAGAGCAATCCAATACCCAGTCTCCCTTTTTTGCCTGGTACAGCAGTGCACTGTGTCGTGCTGCTTTACTGGGAGACTTGTATTTGGTGAAAGGACTCTTCAAAACCTTTCAGTGATCACTTTGAATGATTTGAAATGTATTATTTACTGTCTCCCTCTTTCTGCTTGATTTTTCACTGACAACTTCTATGTCTTGATATCTTAATTTTACAAAAGGAACTGAGTCTTGAGCCTCTCCATCTGCTTGGATTGTAAAGGCTGTTCTGAGTTTTACTTCCGATGATATTTTGAGGAGGTCAGTGCAGACCAGTTAGCCAGTTTGGCAGCATTTCTGCTTTCTCTCCTTGTAACCACTGCAAAGAAGAGAACAGAACAAGACAACTGATGTTTTCCCCTGTCCTCTTTAGTAGTAAAAGGTATGGATTCCACAGATAATGCTTTTTCACATTTCTAAGCAGGTGAGTGATTAGTTTTGAAATGTAACAGAAGCTGCAGGGATGTGATCTGCACTGAAACAGGTTTATTGATAAAGGGACAATAGGGTGATTAAGCAGGCAAACCCTTCTCTAGGTTCAGCTTCTAAAGCTTGCAGTACTACTGCTGTGCTTTGGAGTAACTTATGCTAGTTTTCATTGTGAAGTAAGTTACATTGTGAAAAGGAGCTTATTTTGCAGGTACAGCAGCAGCTAGTAGAGCTTTTTGGTCTCATCTCTCTTATATGAAAGCCGAGCCCAGTCTGTCTTCATGCAGCATATATAATACTTCTATTTAGCCAGACATAAAATGAAGACTTACTTGTGGCAGCAGTGTATTTGTATCTCTGCCTCACAGTATCTCTGATAGCTGTTCACAGAATAAGGGCAGTGTTATCAGTTATGTAAAGACAGAAAAGTACTGTATCTTGGAAAATCAGGAGAGCTGTTGTCAGACAAACAGGGGCAGACAGTGTTTAGACCGTGCTATTCAGCACAGGTAGGCTTTCTCCATGGATCTGTTATAGGTTCAAGTATTCGCACCAAGAGAAATGAGATAGAAACCTGAGCAAATTTTGAAGTTTTGCTATAATTTTTAAAATATTTTTTTGAAGGAAGTATAAAGACATTATTTTAAAACACTATAGGATACTTGAATCTGGATACTACACAGTCACATTTCATGACCTATTGTAGTAGTCCACCAGGATGCAAATTATAGAATACTTTGGGTTGGAAGGGACATTAAGGATCATCCAGTTCCAACCCCCCTGACACAGGCAGGGACACCTTCCTCTAGACCAGGTTGCTCAAAGCCCTGTCCAGCCTGGCCTTGAGCACTGCCAGGGATGGGGCAGCCACAGCTTCTCTGAGCAACCTGTGCCACTGCCTCACCACCCTCACAATAAAGAATCTCTTCCTACCATCTAATCTAAATCTACCCTCTCAGTTTAAATCCATTACCCTTGTCCTATCCCTGTTGCCCTTTTAGGGCTACAACAATTGGCTCAATTGCCCTTTTAGGGCTCAACATTGCTAGGGCATGTTGAGCTTCTCAGCAATCAACACCCCCAAGTCCTTCTCCACAGAGCTGCTCTAAATCTCTTCTCCTCCCAGCCTGTAGCTGTGCCTGGGATTGCCCTGATCCAGAACCTTGCACTTGGCCTTGTTGACCTTCATGGGGTTGGCATTGGCCCACATCTCCCAAACATATCAAGGCCCCTCTGGATAGCGTCCCTTCCCTCCAGCCTGTCAACTTTGTCACAGCTTGTTGTTGTTGGCAAACCTGCTGAGGGTGCATCCAATCCCACTGTCCATGTCACCAACAAAGGTGTTGAGCAGTGAATCTATAAAATTGTTTTATCAACAGCAGTACATAGAATCATAGAATAGTTAGGGTTGGAAAGGACCTTAAGATCATCCAGGTCCAACCCCCCTGCCATAAGCAGGGACACCTCACACTAAACCGTGCCACCCAAGGCTTCATCTAACCTGGCCTTGAATACTGCCAGGGATGGAGCACTCACAGCCTCCCTGGGCAACCCGTTCCAGTGCCTCACCACCCTAACAGGAAAGGATTTCTTCCTTATATCCAGTCTAAACCTCCCTTGTTTAAGTTTGAACCCTTTACCCCTTGTCCTGTCACTACAGTCCCTAATGAAGAGTCTCTCCGCAGCATCCCTATAGGCCCCCTTCATTTTAATTTTTTCCTTGATGGTGTGAACATCTTTGACTGGGCGCTGTGTCATTACCCTCTGTGGTATGTTCTTGGTTGAGCGTAATAAAGGTTTCTGTTGAAAGACTGAATAAAAAAAATAATAATATTGTACGTTCAGTTATACCAAGCAGTTTTACAAACTTAGAAAGGAATTGTGGTTTTGGGGGGAAACAGATGCTTACACATTTAAAGCCTGCAGTATGTTCTTATGGTTTTATAGTAGATTGTATACTGAGCATACAACTGTGACCATAAATATGTTTTTGCTGGCGGAAGACCTATGTAATAATTTTGTGGTGGTCCGATCACAAGCTTTGGCCAAAAGGAAACTAGTCAAGGCCATTATGGGTTCACTTTAACATGTTTGGGTAGGCATCTTCCCCAGCTGCATAATGCTGAACACTGTTGTTATTGTCTTCTGCGGTTTCAAGCCACTGGCCACCCCTTCCATGCAGTACAGTGTGGGTGGTGGCAACCTCACCAGCTTCTGTTCCGTACTTGTGCAACATACCATAACATGGTAATCACAACTGATCTCTCTCAAAAGAGAGAATGGGGGCTTGGCATGCTGACTGACACATTTTGGCCTTCTGCATGCTCAAGGAGAGGAGAAGGCCTCTCCTCTAAAAGGCCGCTGAGCACCTTAATTAGGCTCTGGTGCTTGAGAGCTCTCATGAGGAGCCAGCTTGCATTTAGGCAGTGTGAATACCTCTCCTATGTACTCATACTTGGTTCAGAGAAGTAGTGTTTCCCCTGAGCTACTTTATTTTTCAAAAGCAGGACTGTATCAGATTTTCCCCCAACTGCTGAACAGTAGTATTAATGTAATGTGTTATTTATTCTTTTGACATGTTTTTATTTCATGGAAAATGTCTGTGCTATGCTTGAGGCTTGGGTATGAGTTGCTGGATCCCATTCAGAATTCTGTTAAATCTGGAAGTAAATCAGATTACTTTCTTCTACTATAAGCACATTCCGCTTGGCTTTCACATGAGGTGTTGTATGGGTGAATGAGCCCAGAGCACTCCAGCTGGTGCAACAGCTTTATTTATGCAGAGGGATGGCATGAAAGGGTTTTGGAAAGTGCTTTTAATGGCTTCAGGATTGTACTTCAGTGATTTGTACTGCTATTGAACCACTAAACCGCTTTAAATTCTTACCCACTTGCTTGTGTTTTCCAATGACAAACTGTGGGCTCAGGTGATGACCTGTTTGATCAAGAAACTCTGTGCTGGCTGGAAATACAAGAGAGAGGTTTTTCTGAACTCTCCTTATGTGTTCCTAGCATTCGCTGTGTGGCACTAAAGCTTCCACAGTCTTGCTGTCCATAATGTGAAGTAGCTTTTTGCCCCATTGGGCTATGCTTTTATACGTCAACTTTGAAAAGCTTTAGGTCTTTGTAAAATTATAACATGTGCTTTGTCACTTCTACAGCACATTCTATCATCAGTAAAGGACAGGTGATTCAGTAGAGGAAGCTGGGTGACTTTGTGTATTTTGTGCACTCACTACTGATTTATTTTTCCATGTGGATTTTTTTCTTTTAAATGCATTTTTTTTCACTTGTGCAAGCATGTTGAGGTTTACTTTTTTGTAGGTCTTAGTGACAGAATTGGCAAAACCAGGTTATGCAAAATGGAAGGGGTGACAACAAAATTGAATATAAGAATATGATACTAGTAGCTTACAACTTCTTCCTAAGCATCATTTCTTATGCAGGCAGTTTGACAACAGGTTGAGAAACATCTCAGCAGGTTGTGAGTTTCACAGAAAAGAAGAAATAGCCACCTTCTGCCCCAAGGTAAAGCAGAAATTTTGTAGAAAAGATGTGGTCTCTTCAATTGTGGAAGTGGCAGGAAAGTATTTTCAAATTAAAACATTGTGTTAAACTTCATGCGCAAGTGAGTTATAAACAAATATAAACAAATAGTTAAATGGTGATACAGTAAATGCAGATCAACTGGCCAATATTTAATTCAACTTTTAAGTGTCTAATAACAAAGTGTTTGTGTAGAAATACCTCCCTCTGGACTATTAAGGGATTCACGGCTCCAGGAGCTCCCTAATTTGCTCAGACTGGAAGGGAGTCTGAAGGGAAAACACAGTTCTTAGGGGAGAGTCACTAATAGACTAATTGGAACTAATCATCCTTTTGGCTTAGCAGATGAGACACTAATTTTCCTTCCAGGAATAGCCAGAATTACCTGTTTGTACAGTGCCTTCAAGTTGGCTGACTTAAAACTTGAAGAAGAAGCTTTAAAATTGGCCGTGTTGGTTTGAAGAGGGTATTAGCATTCCTGATTCAAGTAAGTAGGGTTGATCATGGTACAAGGGTAAAAGTGAAGACAAGTCCCTAGAGACTGGGAAACGGTCACAACCAGTGCCAAGAGTAACTCATATAAAGAGGTTTCCAAGGGGTTCCTTTGAGAGGGTGAGCACATGAAGGATTCATTTAATTGCTCACTTACATATATGTGACAGCTTGGCTTGCTTGTGTAAGATGCAGGGAAGAAAAAGAAATGTTCCTTACCTACAATAAGTTTCTAATGCAAGGTTGTCCAGAAAACATAGCACACAGTGAATGAATATGTTTACTGTCTTAATACCACTGGCAGTCATCAAAAATAATTTTAATTTTGTGGGTTAAAAAGAAATATTCTTAGACTGGTTTGATTCCCAGAACAATCGGTACTTATGCTTAAAGGATGAAGATTTTCACAGAGGCAATTGCAAAAGCATACAAGAATCCATTACTGCACTTGCTGATAGATCTACTGACAGGTACGTGTTTGAGGAAGAAAGATAGCATACATCAGATTTGTGCAGGATGGGACTGCTCTTTGCTGACATCTGGCAGAGGACTTGGAATCTGGGACAGCTGCTAGTGCCACAGAATTGCAGACAGCTCGAGGACCTGAATGCAATGAAGATAAATGAGCTCCAGTTGGTAGTGAATGGCCCTAAAGGTAGGAGCAGTAATGAATGCAGGCACTCTGAGTGCTGCACTGATAGGCTTGCAAGAGGGTTTTTTTGGTCTGTACATACATAAATGTTCATTATCCTGGATTTCAGGCTGTATTATCAGCATACTGAATAGTTTTAGTTTCTAAAGCTTTGTGTTACTTATTGCTTAGGTCCCTAAATTTTACATTGGTTTCGTATTCTAGCTGTTTTGGTGTTAACAGGTCTGAGTACTTAGTCTGTCCACCTGTATGACCATAGCAGGTTAAAGGGTAAGACTGTGTGATTTTGGTATTTTCAGAGTCTGAATAAGATGGGCAACTTCATGGGCTACCTTTATTTTCACGAGAGAATGATGAATTATCCACATCCATATATGGATGCCTTCATTGAGAGCATTTCTTACTGCTGCAAATTTTAGGAAGTCTGCAGAATTCTAAGGTATCCAGTTCTGAGACTTGCACCAGGTAGTCAGCCATGGTGGTTTTTTGGGAAGGCAGATTTGAAGAGGTTAATTTTTGTGTCTTTAGGGACAGGAAAAGTAAATGTGTGTTTAGAAATTAAGCCCAGTTAAGGAGCTCCCCCTTCATCCTGTTCTCCGCTGTGACTGTACAGGGAACCAGTCATGAACCGCTAATGCTAATCTTCTTGACCATACCTCACCTAGACCCTCCCTAATTCTGGCTTCATGAAGAAGCCATAATTTGTAATGGTAATTTATTTATTTAGTTTTTTAATTCCAGAAGACAGCCCAATGGTATGGAAGAATTGGCTTTTTATAATGCTTCCTTCTTTATGTAAATATTGCATATGTGAGCAGAAAGGGCAGACAGGAGTCTGAGCACAAATCCATCAACTACCTTCAGCTGCAATGTGTCCAATAGAGGCTGAGCAACCAAGTTTAGGCTGCTGAGTGTGAGCAGAGAAGCAGAAGCTCAGCACCTGTGTCTGTCCTACTGCCCTTCAAGCTTGAGCTGTTTTTCTGTTAAGAGCTTTTGGTGTCAAATTTCTTTGCATCACAAAAATGCTGGTCTATCAGCTAATGAAAAACTTCTGGGTTTATGTCAGATTTCTAATGTATTATTTTCTTTGTAAGGACCTTTGGGTAATGTCAAGGGTGTATGAGGCTCTGTGTGGAGTACCATGAAACACGGAATCATGGAATGGTTTGGGTTGAAAAGGACCTTAAAGATCATCTAGTTCCAAACTCCCTGCATAAAACTTGTGTTAGTGAGGCGGCTGTTTGTGGGTTGTGGTAGTTCCTTAAGAAAATCAGACTTTTAAAAGAAGATTTGCTGAGAAATCTGTAATATTCTCCCATGAGAAACTGCCAAAGACTCACCAGATAGTAGTTGCCCTGAAAGTTTTCACTGCACTTGCTTTGTACACCTCTGCCATGGACTTGTGGAAATTAACTGGGATAATTCTTCACAAAGTACAAAAGCCTGAACTGCATTGGTGCTTGGTCTGTTCCCCATCATTCCAGACTGAATTCAGTTTCAGTCTGAAATTCCTGTTCCTCTTGCCCCTCCACATGTGACCTGTGCATATTACCCTGTCTTCCTTGTGTCTTAGTTACTGTGATTCCTAAAACTAACTCTAGTTTGTCAAGTAGTATGTTTTCCTGCAAAACTGAAAATGCTTAGAATTGAAGATGAGTACTAGACAGGAGTGTTAGCTACAGTATTCACTGTAGTGCTCTCCACAGCTGAGGCTCTCCAAAAGTTTTACAAGAAGCTGAGAGTTAAAAGCATGTGCATAAAGTTTGTATGTACTGCCCTTCTTTCTCCTTGCTGCTTCATGTTCATTATCCTTTGGAATATCTGGATTGAATTTCTTCCGTTGTAGCCCTCTGGTGCCTTCCTAGATCTTGAGGATGGTTTGTAAGCCATTGAATCTGTTTGAGGCATCTCACAGCTGTTATATCAGCTACTTTGTAATCTCTTTCAAATGTTTCATTCCATATGATCTGCAACACCATGGGCCAGCAACTGAGAGGTCCTGACTGCAGCTTTAGCTCTGTAGCTGGTCTGCTCAGTGATTTAACAGGCCAGTCACATCATCTCACTGTGCTTCAGGCTTCCCCACCTTTGAAAGGCATAGCATAGACAGTGTGCTGTGTCTTCTGTTTCATGCTGTGAAAATGTGTTTAAGTACAGCAAAAGTGGAAAATGCCTAAATACCTGGTACTGTTCTTCCCTTATAACAGAAGTCTCTAGGAACCTCTTGCATCAAATGTCCAGGCCCTCATGGTCCGATCTAGAAGAGCAGAGTAGTTAACAGATCAGATTAGCATCTATTCCAACATGAGCTCTGCTTACATTTCTAACAGTGGATTATTGCTTCTCTTTTCCTCAGTACTTGTAATTTTTGTAACCCCTTCCTCACATTCCCCCCTTCCCTCCCAAAGTGTTGTTTATACTCCTAGTTCACTTTACACTAAGTCAGTTTGTTTTCTTCATCCTGCCAGAGAAAAATACATGGAAATTCTAATTGGCCTGAACCTTTCCAATCTATAAAATTTGCCTGTTTTGAACATGGAAGGCTAAAACAGCTCTAAACTTAACTACATCATGGCCTTTGTCCAGCTGCTGTATAAGTATCTATGGAACTTAAAATTTTCATCTCGGCATTTAGTTTCTCTGTAAAAGGATTATTAACATGTGATTAGGACAAGAACAGGTTTGCTAATCTAACTAATAGCAGTTGTAGATTTGCATGCCAGTTAGGTGAGACGGCTTGAGTCAGTCTAGTGGCCTGGCAGCAGCTAACTGGGCTGAACTCACCCTGACTTGCCAGCCTGCTGAGGCCAATCTAATTTGCATATCCAGCAGAGAACAAAACACTGAACCATTTTCTTTTGGGTTAGAGCAGTGCATTGAAGGAGGCTGAGTGTCAATGCACAGCATCAGGCAGGACTGCATGGGTGGGAGCTGGGAAGGAGCAGAAAGTGCCAAGGCTCTTCCACTGGCAGCTCTGCTGTCTCAGGCAACTTCTCCTCTCACACAGGTCAGAATGCAGGTTAGGTCTTTGCAGATGGTGTCTCTGCATCTTTGCAGATGCTACAGCACTACTGAGAAGGGCACTGATACCCTGAAAATCTGCAGCAGAAATGATAGACGTGATCTTGGCCTGCATTTTACCAGCTGTCAGAAAGAACAGGCAGAAACTCGTAATTTTAAGTGTTCAGATGAGTCCTTTTTATTTGCTGCTCTCATTGCTCCTGTATGGGTTGTCTACTTTATTTATGTTTTGCTTAGGGCTGCATGTGTTGGAGTCTGATGGCCACTGCTGTTTCTCCTCTGTTAATAAGAGAGTAGATTTAAATTAGATATTATGAAGAAGCTCTTTATTAGAGGGTGGTGAGGCCCTGGTGCGGTTTGCCCAGAGAGGCTGTGGCTGCCCCATCCCTGGCAGCATTCAAGGCCAGGTTGGATGGGGCTTTGAGCAACTTGGTCTAGTGAAAGGTATCCCTGACCATGGCAGGGGGGTTGGAACCATATACTTTACAACCCAAAATGTACCAGGTACTTTACAGCCCAAACCATTCTGTGATTCTATGATAATACCCTCCCCAATTAATCAACTTTGTCTTTCTACTAGATGCTCTACTAGATCCTCTTCCAAACTTGATCCTTCTCCTCATGTGACAGATGTTATGTATCCTCATCCCCCCAGGTTTGCTCAGTATTTGCTTAATACTCTTCTGTTGCATTCTGTCACCTTAGTTCAATGTCTTCTATATTCAAAGTGATTTGGAAAAAGGTATTCAGCTTGACTGATGCCCTGCGTTATTTTAGAGGGGGCAATTGTAATAATTTTTAAGGCCTCTTATATAAAGGCATAATAAAGCTTTTGTGCTGATGTTATGACAGCACCACAGTGAGACTAGTGTCATACAGAAAAAAACCTCAACTTAAATAATGTCCAAGGCATCATGCTGATGTTTATACATACAGATTAAAAAAGGAAAGGTCTGCTTTTAATTTTCTAAGTAACAGATGCATGTGATGAGGGAGTCCAGTACTTCTCAGATCTTTGCTTCCAAATGGAAGCATGTGTGTGTGTTAAATAAATATAATTACAAGAGTTTCAGTATTACTGACTGTTAATAAAAAAACCTCTCAGCTGTATATATGGAGTGGTTTGGCTTGTACCTTTTCTCCATGATGTTTTTTGCTCCTAAATTTGTCTTTTTGCCTTGTTTCACTAAGCTTATAGGCCTGTCCAAATGGTGTGTGGGCCACTATATCATCCAGTCAAAAGAACATTTATGGAAAGGTTCAAGCTCTGTAATATTTCCTTGTGTTATTATTTAATGGTATGCCTGAATTGATTGGATTGATTCCTATGTTTAGGATTTAATGGAAAGAACAGATTTCCTCTTCATCTGCTTTAAATGTCTGTACCTATTCAAAATCTGCTGTAGTAACATAGGAATTGTAGAGGTCTTTTCTGCTGTGCTGATGCTGTCTGTAGGATATGGTGACTTCAGAAGAGCTCTTGAAACAGCTTTGGAGTTAACAAGAATATTGATCAGTATCTTTGCGTGTAATGGCACTTCCAGTCTGGGTGCATGTGTTACCTTTTTAAATGTTCCTGTGTACTTCACATGCAGGAAAATCAGATTTATTTGTAAATGGGACTGGAGTCTTGTTATATAGAGCTTGGTGTTTTCTTCTGGAGTTCCTAGCTCCAACTGTCGCTTTCTTGTTGGCACTTATTGTACCTGTTGAGCTGATCTGTATAAGTGTGTGATCCCTAATTTTTCATTCCCTTCCTTCTCAGCTAACACTTCTTTTAGTCAAAGTGCTGTTGTAATTTTTTTACTCCAAGCTTCTTGATGTGTAAAAAATCTGTGGGAACACATTAGTCAGGACATGGAAGAATGATGTGTACTAAACAGTATATCCTGCTGTTCCTGATGGGACTGTTTGTATTCTGTCCTTGAGGAGGGGACTGGTGTCTTATCACCTGTCACTGTTCTTTATAGTATACTGCAGAACTGGTGATGGATTCACTAATACGTAGGCTACCTTGTGCTTCCTTTTTTTTGCCCATAGGCTTCTCAATAGTTGTAACCTCAGAGTTAGGGCCAGTCAGTGATTGGCAGTACCCTTTCTTGTGTCTCTGTTCACCTGGAAGGTTAAATTCCCATTCTTTCTGTATGCTACATGTTTGTTTTCATTTCTTTAATGGTCATTGATCAGCATATAAAAGTCATGCAGAATGAAAATGCAGTTACCAAGAAAAATAAATAGGCAGTAGCAGTGGGTTTCATCAGAAACGCAGCCAGAGTGTCAAAAGGCAGGGGGATGAAGTGAAATAAAATTCTGGTATGATGTGTGATGTTTGACAAGTAAAACTAATAGTCCTTGTATTAAAAAAAGAAGGTTCAAACTTGTGCCAGTTAATGAAAAATCACACTGAACCACCATTGTAGCTCTGCTCCTGTTTTAGGGTAGAATTTAGTAGAAATGTCCTGTATAATGTGATACAAATGTTGCATGGGACCAAAATTAGTGTGCTGGTTTCTGAGGTCGCTTTCCATGGATATGAAGCAGACACCCACATTCAGAGAGCTGCTGCAGGTGTAGCCTTCCCCTAGCACAGTGAGGAAGGTGTGTTTCTTGGTGTTGCCCTCTCACTTACAGGGCTCTGTGGGAAATAGGATTTCCCATGCTTTTCCCAATCTGTGTTATTGCTCTTGCTAATTTTTGGCCTTCCCAGTAACATATCCTCACAGTCCTTGGTCCATCAGTGGGATCAAGCTGAGCTCCGGGTTCTAGAGTAACACTGGTCCCCAGTATACACAAAATATTTGTGCCATGTTATTGGGGTCGTCTTGTATCCCTTTTCCTTTCATGCATCACAGACCCTTAGGCAAGGTGGCAGGTGCAAAGGGCCAGAGAAGGCTAGGAGGACTAATGGAAAAAATGCTGATTATATCCAGGAGGGAATGATGGCCAGCAAGCGATGACTTGTGCCAGCTGCTTTCCTCTCCTTCCTCATTCATAAATACATAACAATGTCATGGTTTAACCCAGCCACTCATCTCATTCACTCACTCAACCTCCCTTTCTTGCCCTCCCCCTACTCCTGGAGGGATGGGGAGGAGAATCAAAAGACTGTAACTTCCATGGGTTGAGATAACAGTTTAGTAACTAAGGTATAACACGAATCACTGCTGCTACCACCAGTAATAATAATGATAAAGGAAATAACAAAGAAGGAGAGTATGATACCACCCGCCAAAAACGAGCCTGACCTCACGGGTCACTTCCCGTGAGAGTGTCCTTCCGGGTAACTCCCCATTACCTCCCCAGGCATGATGTGCTGTGGTATAGAATAACTGTTTGGCTAGTTTGGGTCAGGTGTCCCGTCCCTGCTTCCTTCTGGCCTCCGCTCCTCCCTGGCANCGGCTCCCCAGGCATGATGTGCTGTGGTATAGAATAACTGTTTGGCTAGTTTGGGTCAGGTGTCCTTGGGTCAGGTGTCCCTGGCCTCCGCTCCTCCCTGGCAGAGCATGAGACTCAGAAAGTCCTTGCTCAGACTAAACATTACTTAGTGACAACTAAAAACATCAGTGTTATCAGCTATGTTCCCAGGGAGAGTCAAAACATAAAAACTGTATTGGCTACTAAGAAGGAGAAAAACTGACTGCTATTGCTGAACCCAGGATAAACAGTTAGCATAATTCATTGAAACTGGATTCTGTCATGCTCTCTTTCCAGTGTGGTCTCGTTTCCTTTTACTGGAGAAAAGGAGTATTTTCCTATGGTGCAGTACTATACCCAGTCTGTCAGCCTTACCACCAGCAGGTGATGAGCTTGTGTGTTTTATTCTTTTCTGAAGTACAGAGGCTGCCTGGTTTCCTTGCCTTCATATGAGGCATTGAAAAGAATAAAATCACAATGGTTATTACTTCGTGTTAATGATCATATGGTTTATTAGCTGTAAGTATATATACCATAATGCTTATGTGCAAAGCCTCTTATTTATATGGTCTTCTTTGCCCTTATTCTTTTATCAGATACAAGAAACGTGTTTCTCTAAACATGGGTGAAACAGAGCAGAGACCAACAGCAGGATCCCGGTTAGGAGCTCAGGAAAATGCTGGGATCAGTACCTTGGAGCATGGACAGAAACCACCTATGACACCTCCAGGAAAACTCGTCTCCATCAAAATTCAGATGCTGGATGACACACAAGAAACTTTCGACATTCCGGTAAGGATGTGGAGGTTGGGGTGGGTAAAGATTATTCAGGCGTTTCTAAAAGCACATGTTTTCTAAACCAGTTCACATCTTGTTTCAACTGCGATCCCTTGGCTGTTGAATTCATGTTATGGAGAAAGTGGCTGTTATATCAGTGTTAAATTGATGATGGTGCAATAGAATAACATTAGACAGTGAACTGTAAATTGCAGTTATTTATTCTGTTTGTTCGAACAGCTTGAGAAGAGGTGCAATTTCTTGGTGTTTTGTTTTTACTTCCAGTATTACATCCGTGGTTTCCTCTGCTTTCTGAACAGTTGATGTATTTCCTGGGTGCTGTTTGCTCTTGATCCAGTAAACCACAGATCTTTTTTCTTTTCCTCTGGCAAGTCCTTAGGCCAGTAACTTGGAATCAGACTTGAAACTTCACTAATTTGTGTCACTCTCATGGCTACCAAGTGGTCTCACATGCATTGAGTGCAAGTGAAGAATCAAAGCAATCTCATCTAAAGTTTTTCTGTACCACTCTGAGTTTAATTTAGGTTTGTACTTGCCAAGGAAACACCATTACTACTGCTTTTGAGTGTGTGATCAGAATCATAGAAACATTAGGGTTGGAAAGGACCTTAAGATCATCTAGTTCCAGCCCCACTGCCATGGACAGGGGCACCTCAGTTTGTGTTAGTTTTGATTCTGGTTTACACTATTTGGCTGTTAGTAACCACTGATGGTTTGAACATGCCATGTTTAAGTAATTAACATGTAAGGTTGCTGAACATTGCTGCTGTTATGAAAATGTACTGGAATGTGTATTTTTCGAAGTCCTCAGGGTTCAGGGAATAGGAAACTGGAAACCTGAGTTCAAATTTCATCCTCTGTAACTTGAATTTTGTGTAGCTATGGTAACTCCCATGCCTTCTTTGGGTCAGTTTTCCCTTCTGTGAAATGGAGGGTTACCAGTGAGGTACATGGGTCTTCCACATATAGTGATCTGTGAAAACACTTACGGTCATCACTGGAAATGTTACTCCTATATTACAGGTGAAGGAATTCTGATTAGGGAAATCCTCATTTAATAAAAGAAAACAAATTTACCTGTTTATAAGGTTTTGGTTTTGTTTTGTTTATGTACATGCACATGCTTTTTGGACTGCTCTCTGCTGCTGTTTGTGGCACAATTACAACTGTGTGTTAAATCTCAGATTTTGTTGTAATAGAAAGTTCTCTGGACAGGCAGGTATGTGTGCACCGAACTGTCATCAAGTTAAATGCAGCAACTTACTATGCTTTTATGCTCTTCAGAATATCAAATACCCACAGCAAGCAGACTAAAATTAGCAGTCTTTAGGTAATCATCTCTGTTCAAAAGTGTAGTTCTTGTTTAAATTATCAAATGCTAATGAAAGTTGTGCTGCTTATCTTATATGGTACAAATATCCTTATTATCTCAGATACAAGCTTTTTTCCTCTCCACAGCTGCTACTTCACCATACTTTGGAAATGACATGCAATTTATGACAGTTAATAATTCTATTTAACAAACACTTAGTAGGAACCACTTTGAGATCAGGTGCCTATCATTAAATTGTTTAGAAGCAAGCATAAGTAATGTGCGGAAGCAGTGCATCAGTATAACTCCAGCTTTGCTTCTGGGAGTTTGAGAAAACAGTATTATTTTGCTCTTCAGTGTTAGAAGAGATCAACATTGCTTTTTGTTTTTCAACTTCAGAAACACCTGAAAGACTTGGATTTAAATAACTCTCTCTTCACATCACTGAGATGATTATTTTCTGAGGCTTTTATTTCATAACTACCTGTCTTCAAGGAAGACATAGTTGATGTAGAAGTCAGAACTTGTGGTGAAACTTGCAGGATGCTTAGGTTGTAAGTCTCTTAGTATAGCTTCCTAAAACCTTTTATCTTTAAGGTATGCATAGTCAAATGGAGCAATACACATAATTCTTATTCTTCTCTAAAAGGTTTTTGTTATTTTTTTATAGCCCCATCTCACAAAGCTGAAAAACTTTTAATACATCAAAATTGATATGTTTATTCATGTTGGAAAACTCATGTTCCCAAATATAAGCATTTTAGCCAGATGGGTGCAATATACACAGAAAAAGAAAATGACACCATTTCAACAAAATATTTTGGGAGCAGCAAGTGTGCTGTGGGCAGAGGATATTAAACATACATGCCTAAGCACATCTGTGAGCTTGCTTTCCAGTGGAGAGTTAAAGGCTTTTTGTGTGGTTGAAGGTCTGAACTACTCTTTCAAAGACTTGAGGTGCCATGGTTATGAAAACAGCCTCCCAAATAGAAGTATAAACTGATAGATTTATAAACTGAGATAGAAATAGATAGAAGTATAAACTGAGCAGGGTTTGTGTTTCCTAGAGTAACAGGAATTTTATCGGATTATCTTTTCTCTGTTAGCAAATGGGCCAAACTTTAAGTGGTTTTATTGCTGCTTGTATGGTGTCTTACAGGACAGTGTGAAGTTTAAGTCATGCCAGTTTATAATTTGTTCATGAAGTCTGAGAACAGATAAAAACAGATACAGGTATGACTTCTTCTTGAGTATGGGGGAAGCAGTGAAGTAGTCGGGACTGTCTAGTCCTCCTTCCTTGGTACTCTGCAATTTCTTCTGCTACAGGTTCACCAGAACCCAGGTCTCCCTTAGCTAAAACTACATTAAGATCTTACCTGTGTGGTGTTTTTTTGGGTTTGGTTTGGTTTGTTTTGTTTTGGGGGGGTTATGGTTGGGGGATGTGTGTTAGGTTTTCTGTTTGTTGGGTTTTGCGTGTTGGGTTTTGCTTTTTTTGCTTTTTTCCTCTCCCATCATATGCAGATGAATAGTTTTTGTTAGAACAAAATCCTCTGGATTTCTGTGTCTGGTCTGTATATAACAAAACAGGAGAAAAACATGACCTACTTTTGCTCCCTCCCCCCTCCTCAGTGCTGCTGCTCTTTGGGCTGTTTAAAAGTGAAGTAGCTCTGGTGTCATTTGTCCTTCAAAAGGAAAATTGATTCCATTTGTGTTAGTGTTTTGGTGCTATATAATTGCACCATGTTTGGCTTATTGTATTACCGTCTCAGAAGCTAAAGAGAAAAAGATCCACATGGCTTCATGTGGGCCTGTAGATGGTATTTTTTTGCCAGGAAAGGAATCCATAAAGTGTATGGAGAGAGTTTGTATGGGAGACCTGAAAAACGAGAAACACAATGCAGGCCTAGTCATCAACTTTTGCAAATGCAGTATTATAAAAGAAAGGGTACATATGAAAAGTCTTACATGCTGCTTGCTGTTAACAAACCATGTTTCATTGTGGAATTTCCAAATGTTGCTATATTCCAAAAAGCCAGTGAAATCTTGAATAGATGATCCTGGGTCCTTTACACATGCCCAGTTTGCTGGTTGCATGATTCTTTTCAAGCAAATACAGATGCTTGGGGAGATGTGGGAAGGTAGGCACTGCTGCTTTCAAAACGAAAAAAAGATTGTGTTACTTTCGGTTGGCGTTTCCTGCCTGTAACATAAAAGGAAAGTATGGAATTCATCAAATATCTTTTTGAGCACAGTTTTGTGTATTCTGCTACGAGGAGATAAATTGTGAAGAATATGCTTCCCCTTTTAAGTTATTCAGCTTTTTATGACTGTACCTTTAGTTTGAGTCTTGTTGTAGGTGATTAGAGCCTGAAAATAAGGCCGTGAGCTGAAGGTTCATGATTGTTCAACACTTGCAATCATTGATGATGTGTTAGCTTTGTGGAGGGCTTGCATGCAAGTGTGGAAGAGGTTTTTGTCTCTTGCTTTTTGTTTCTAGTTTCCAGTTTGGCTGTATTTACTGAAAAATTAGTTAGATATGCTGACTGAAGACTGCAGATGTCCAAAATACAGCAGTCTGTTTGAGCTAGTGTTTGGCTGAGTTATGACTATGCACTAGAATGAGCAAATACAGACCCATTCTGGTAGGTAAGAAGGCAACAGCTTTAGCTAAAATGACTAATGTGAAGGAAGAAGAACCCAACATGGCCAAATAGAAGTTGTGTACTATACAAGAGAGGGCGGAGATGTACAGTTCTGCTTGTTTTTGCTCTGGCTTTATTTCTACCTGTGTTTCTATGGATCAATTCCATATAATCATAGTAAAACTTATGGATTTTCTTATGTTTGTTCTAGTACAGTCTCCTCTGTAGATTCAAACTATAGTTTAAGTGGAAAACAGCTTTTAAGAAACAGTGAAAGTAACTGATGGTTGCATCTACTGCAGGTCATTCTGGGAAAGAAAACAGTTTAATGTTTAGTGATTAGGCCATTCATACTATATTTACTTTTATAGTTGTTTCAGTGCTAGAAATAATCTGCTTTGAAACTGCTAAGCAGAAAGACTCAGTGTTGCTCCTTTCTGGGTAATGCTGAAGACAGGACTGATTCTCACGTTAGACTGCTGTAGAATGGCTTGGTGGCTCAGTCCAGGTTTAATCCTGACTGACATGTTGCTTGTCACTGATCATATTCTGCTCTTTGGGTGTATGACACTGATGTGACTGGAATGATACTGCTGATACTAAATAGAAACTCAGACTTGTTTCTTTCTCATTAGCATCAAAAGTGAGATCAAAATAAATTACAGGAGGTAAGGATTCTTCTTCTAGTTAGCATCTGGTCTCTTTAATTAAAACCAAACCAAAGTCCTCTTTATTGTGTCTGTAAGAAAATAGTTGCTTCCTTTTTGTGGCAGTCTCCTGGAAAGACCAAAACTTGCCTGTCAGATTACTCAAGTTCATTAAACATCTGTTTTGTGTCTTATGTCAACTTTCTTTCCCTCTGAATGTGTTCAAGCTTTGTGAAATACGCAGGGTTGGAAAATGTCATCTACTTTGAGGGATTAACACCAGGTTTCTTAAGCAACAGGAGTCTCTTAATAGAAAGCAGGGTGAGGGTATAATCCTTAGTAAACATCAGTTGTAAACATTTCATTTCAGTTTGCTTTTCTCTCAGAAGAGAAAGGCTTCCTTCTCTTTAGGTTATCTGAGAAAAAAGACCAAATGGTCTTGGTCTGCAGCGTTTTATCTTCCACAGGAGTTCAGATGTAGTACTTTGGCAGGGAATTTCCATGCCTTAAATCCCAGATTTTCAGAGAGGACTTCATAATCCTGGTGGGGTGCAGTTCCATAAGACTAACATTCTGGGTGGGGTTTTTGTTTGGCTGGTTTTGTTTGTGGGTGCAGCCATATAATGATGGCTCATATTCTCTTTGCGGGGAAGATGCCTTCTATTAAGTGTACTCGCCACCAACTTTAGGCTGTTGTAAGAGTGCCAGGAAAAGTTTAATATTAAGAAGTCTTGATACTTAATAAAAAAGATCACATGTGCTTTGTTATAAACTTGTACAAGCAGTGTGTTATTCTGTTAAATTTGACATTTCAGCCACGGGTTTATAAATGTTTAAATTATTTTCTATAACATTTATGGGTTACTGTAATTGCTTTGTCCTAGGTATTTACCCTTCTCCTCAATATGCAGTTATAACCAGTAAATAAAACAATTCTATAAGAGCATTAGATAGTAAGGCAGTGCAGAAGCATGAAACTGTGGTTTGTGCCACCTTAGCCAGCTTCAACTTCAATATGATTCTATGAATTGCATTTTTTTCCAGCTTAGGAAGTGAACAGGAGGTCAAATGTCAGTTACTCATCAGTTTGAGACTTTCTTTTCTTCTTGTGCTTGAAATTATTTGTCTGTCACTGTCAGACTATTTCCAATGCATATAAAGCATTTAAATATTCATTATTGTCACAGCAACCGTGCTAGATCTCCTGAAATTACAAGAAGAAAAGCATTTTTTTACCCTGTAATTCTGAAACACATCAGTTGCATTTTTCTCAGCAGAAGATTACTTGCAGATAGCCAGTAAACTGATTTCTGTTTATGATTAGAATGTCCTTGTTGAAAGACAGGGAATTTTAGTGACTTGTGTTAATGATCTATGTGCTTTTCAAAATGGAGGAGAGAGTAATCCACAAGCAAACTTCTGTAACCTGAGGCAGAAGGCTGCTTGAGCTGCTGATTTCTTTGTTACAGTAGTCTGTAGTCTGAACAGAATAAGTGGGGAATATAATTTTAAGCGCCAACAGGCCCAGGGCATTTTCAGACTGGATTGATGTTATTTGAAGGTAACTGGGAAATGGGTGTAATTTCCTTGAATGAATTAGCCTAACTTGTAATCAGGGAAGGCTTCTCAAAAAACACCTTTTCACCTCTCATGGTTCAGCTGACTCACCAAGTCATGCACCAGTGGGTGAGCTGGTACAAAGCAGAGGTTAGAGCTGGCGCAGGGAAGAGCAGCCATGGATGAAGGGGCAGTGTGTGAGCGTGTCTGAGCACTGGTGCCCTAGCTGAAGGGGTCAGTGAAATCATGCTGTTAATTCTAACCATGTCTGTCTTTATGTTGGTTTGCACAGTACTATTGAGGCTGGATTGATGCTCTGTGGGGGAGAGCATGGGATCTGTCCCCAGCCATTGGGTGTTCCTTTTGGCCCACCCTGTTTGGAGATGGCAGTTGTCCGTGGCACGGTGGGAGGTGTTTGCCATCTCTCCTCTTCAAAGTGTACACGTATGGGTGAGGGGGTAGCTGGTAGTAGAAGTGGAGGCTGATCCTGCTAGGACTGCATTTCCTGTTTCAGGGTCAATGAGAGAGATGTTCTGCCTCTGGTCAGAGGAAGGAGGGGAGCTGAACTGTCTGCTATGTGCTTCCTTCCTTTGCCCCGGCACTGAGGTTCATCCCCTCTGGCTTTAAAGATTTTAAAACTTGATGCCAAAGCCTCAGATAATCACTCTTTCCTTCATAGGGTGAAAACATAGTACTTTCAACAGCCTGTTCATCATGCCTGTTTCAAACACGTATTTTAGGATGAGATTAATTGCTCTCTGGAGTTGCTTGCGTATCCCTCTAAGGGGAGTGTAGGGCAATTGCTTAGATTTCATTTATCATCCAGGCACCTAACTTGTTCCACAGAAATTCCTTTGTTTCCTCTTAGTTTCTAACCATGCCAAAGTGATACATGAGTCTTCCCTGCACTCCATAGTTCGTTGGCAGTGCTGTCTAGCTTTGATGTGCTGGGCTGGGTGAAATATACCTGCTGTAGTGCTGCTTTTCTCTGTCCTAGTTGTATCAGAATAAAGTTGCAGAATAAAGCATGCTGTGCTGCAGTGATGCACATACATGCTGTGATTTACTTAAGCCCATTCTTTGTCAGCACAGGGTGGTCAAGCTTAAGTTACTTTCCTTAAGGTCTGTATGAAAACCAGTTGCCTTTGCTTGTGGCTGTGTGCTCTGGAGAGATGTAAAAAATGAGTGGGATAAGCTTCTGGGAGAAAATAGCTGCCTTCCTCTTTCTTATGAAATACGTGTGTATTGTCCATAGCTAAAGGAATACAGCATAAGTATTATGCTTTGCTAAAAGCACAATTTCATGTAAGGCTTCAGGCATTAAGAAGGCTAGGCAAACGACAGAAAACTTGGGCTCGTATGTAAAGCACTACTGCTATGTGACTATGTCACACAGTGTGATGAATGGCCATTCAGAGCAGTGTGAATTTCAGGAACATAAATTACAAGTAAAAGCATATCTCTCTGTAATTTGTTCTCTCCCCTGTTGGAAAAATGAAGGAACCTTTATTGGACAGTCCTTGTGCAGCTGCTTTCCTCCATTATTTTGAACAGAATGGAAAGCTATCCATGTAAACGAAGACTTAAGCACTACAGGATAAAAAGATAGAAAAATGTTATAAATTGTCCATTTATTTCTCTTTCAGTTCATTCTCAGTTTAATATGGTCATGTATTAATGTTTTTTGCCTGGTGATAACACAACCTATCGAAATGCTTCTCTCCAGGTTAATTTGCCTACTACCGATTCCTTTCTCTGCATTCAATCTTGCTTTGCCTTTTGGCTTGGGATGTTTGTCATTCTGTGTTTGTCCCGGGTCATGTTAGCAGTGGTTCAGACTTGGATAAAGCTGAAGTGGAAATACACAGCCACAGAGGTGGGACAGAGAAATGTTAGGGACACCTCCAACGCCTTAAAATGTTTGCGATTATTACTTTAGATTGGTTCATATTTTAGCACTTCTATGTTTTTCTTGTTGTTATCTCTTGTTCGTTTCTTACTTGACATTAGAACATGCCTTCTTATAATCCTTATCCTCCTTGTCCTCTGTGCCTCTCCTTTGAAACTTCTGGTTCGATTCCTTGCTATGGGTATTCTCCAAACAAACAGTAGCACTGCAGGAGTTCTGGGTGTATCTTTTAAGCCTTCAACCAACTTCATTCTGATGATGATTGCCTTCCTCAGCACAGTATTAGGTCTTTGTATTAAAAGTTGCGCTCTGTGGGGAAAAAACACTCATCACCATTAAAGGCCACATCTGCACTGCAGAGCTAGAGATGCTTTCTGCAATGGCATAGTGAAATCCTCATCCATACCCAAACTTTTGCAAGTGGGATATCTATTCAAATTTTAGCGAAGATAATTTGTGGTTTTGGAGTGAAATTTGACCAGCTTAAAATAAGCTAAAAACCCTACAACTAGAGTAAAGTGATTTAAGCAGTATGTCTTTGTCTAATCTTGGTACTAAAGGGGCTCCACCAGTTCTCAAGTTTAAAAGCCTTCAGAATGACTTAGGAGTAGGCTGCTTACCTGTAGACTTGTCTTTACTGCTCCAGTGAGGTGCCTAGGCAAGGCTGTGATTACAATCCACACAGACAATTAAAGGTTGCCTTTTGTATGCCAATGCGTAAATTATATAAAATGTGTGATTGAAAACATCTGCCAAAGCCATTGTGCATATTTGACTACGACTAGTGTGTTAAAATAATTCTTGGATAAATATGTCAATTCTTGAATAAAAGGTGATACATGAGGCATCAAGCACCAGATAACTCAGTGAGTACAGACAGCAACAGCAGAAGTAGATTACAGTATCTCCTTTTCTTATCCTGTCGTGGTTTAAACCCAACCAACCATGCAGCTCGTTCACTCACTCAACCCCCCTTTCTTGCCCTCCCCTGCTTCCAGAGAGATGGGGGGAGAATCAAAAGAATGCAACTTCCACAAGTTGAGATAAGAACAGTTCAGTAACTAAGGTATAACACAAATCACTGCTGCTACCACCAATAATAATAATGATACAGGAAAAGAATACAGCATCCCATCAACCACAACAGATAACTCACGACACCCCACCAACCGAGTGCTGACCGACCAACTCCTCCAACCACCCCAAGAGAACTAGGCCTTCCGGATCACTCCCAGTTACATCCTGGGCATGACGTGCTATGGTATGGAATACCTCTTTGGTCAGTTTGG
>NDXB01003233.1:0-22214 GCA_002631895.1 Agapornis roseicollis | reverse complement strand
AAAAAAAAAAAAAAAAAAAAAAAAAAAAAAAAAGCTAGAAAAAAAAAAAAAAAAAGTTTTTCACAAGGCACCTGAAGAGAGTTGTATGGTGTGATAAACTCATCTTGCTTTGAGGGCTAGGATTATCATCCTAGTAGGTCACTGGACTGCCTATGTATTTTAATGTTTGTAACAGAAGAAATAAAATTCACCAACTTGTCAGTGAAGTTTTAATTTTATTGCCAGTGCTCTGGGGAATTAAGAGAAGGCAGAAAGGTTTCTTCTCAAGCAAGTTTTAACTCTTGCAGCAGAGACATAAGCTCAGTCCCTAACTCTGTTAATACAGAAAAGCATCCCTTTGTAATACTTTTCACAGAATCAAGATTACATTTGTCCTGGGTTCAGCAGTAGCAGTCATTTTTTCTTCTTCTTAGTAGCTGGTTGCAGCGCTGGTTTTTTGACTTTCAGCCTGGCAACAGAACTGATAACAGGAATGTTTTTAGTTACTGCTCAAATGTTTGATCTGAGCAAAGACTTCGTGAGCCTCATGCTCTGCCAGGAAGGAGGGGCGGCTGGGAGGAAGCAGAGACGGCACCTGACCCAAGCTAGCCAGAGAGGTATTCCATGCCACAGCACCTCATGCCCAGGATGTAACTGGGAGTTTACCAGAAGGGCTAGTGCTCTGTGGGGTTGGAGGAGGTATTTGGTCAGTGCTTGGTCAGGCAGGGTGGGATGAGTTATCTGTTGGTGGTTGGTGAGGTGCTGTATTCTCTTCCCTTGTTATTTCCTGTATCATTATTATTATTGGTGGTAGCAGTAGTGATTTGTGTTATACCTTAGTTACTAAACTGTTCTTATCTCAACCTGTGGGAGTTGCATTATTCTGATTCGCCTCCCCATCCCTCCAGGAGCAAGGGGAGGGCAAAAAGGGGGATTGAGTGAGTGAATGAGATGCGTGGCTGGGTTTAAACCATGACAACATTAAATCACACTCTTGAGTTTTTTTCTTCCTGCTTGAGTGTTACACTGGGTATAGGGGACCTCAGGAGTGGAGCTTGATTCCAGCCAACTTTACAAGTGGAAAGATTTTACATGTAATGTAAGTGGAGTCTTTAAAAGTGTATGATTGCCTAAGTTTTGCCTAAATGCCTAAGCATTTTTAATACCAGCAGTTTTGTTGCCACAGGTTGCACACCATGTAGAGTAGGAAGTCATCTCTTAATTATGATAGAAGATACTATTGGAAGTAATAAAACTGTAAATGAGAACCGTACCTTCTCTGAAAACTTCTTTAGCTGCAAAAAAATGTGGTTAATAATCATATACTTACATGCTTATACTGTTTGAACAAAGTGATTAATAGTAAGCAGGTCAGAAAAAACAATATTATGTGATTGCCTCCTGTAAAAGGGAAACTTCTCCCTGTGTAGATGGAACAGGCATGGATTTCCTGTAGATCTACAACTGATAGCCTTTATTAGCTTATTGACGCTAATAACAATAACATAGGAAAACTTTGTTCTGTCTCTAGAAATGTTAGTTACGTTGCTCATTCTCAAGACTGCCCTTTGCTTGTGTATGCAAAGTGCTTATGTCAAATGTGATAATTGTGTTTTGTGTTCAGCTATAATAATAAAGTTCTTTCTGTGTTTAGATCTGTTCTAAACACAGAAAGGTGAAGATGTCACTGCAGCTAATCAGTATAGTTCTGTCTGTTGCTGTACATGGTTATGTATGCATGAATGCACATGCCTGAAATGCATTCTGACCAGTGCTAGTTTTCATTAGCTGTCTTCCTAAAAGTCTGTTGCTGAATAGTGAGTAAAATCATCTGTTTTCAGTTGCATATTCACCCATCAAGGTAGAAAGGCTAGTGAAGTCAGGGCATGAAGTCTTGAGTTTTATATGTTATAATGGAAATCTATTGTTCTCATTTAAAATACAAAGGCAATAATTTGGATAGCTCAAATATTTTAAAACATCTTCTCAAAAAGTAAGAAATTGCAGTCTGCTTGCTTATATGTGCCCTGTATTTTGCTTTTGGCTGGCTAAAACTGTTGAATATTTCAAATTATTTGGCTTGTCAAATACCATACGTTAATGAAGATTCAGTACTTCACTGCAATGAGTGTGAACTAAGAGCTCCCAATATGTGAAAAAGCATATTTACCTTTAGATTTTCATTGAGATAGTTGATCAACTGAATTTCTGCTATAGGCTTTTTACTAATTTGAATGGCCTAAATAATTGTGAGAGATCAGTGGATGGAAGGTGCAAATGGACTGTTGGTTCTAAAACTTTGTGAAGAAATATCCATCCTCTAATAGAACTGTGTAAGAGCTGGTCACAATACGTTGGTGTAAGATTAGGCATTAAAAATGTTTTACTACATTTTGGACTAGTGGCATGGTTGTGTAGATGGGAAATGCTTCTAAAGAAGCCATCTAAGAATCCTCTGGTACTGGGGTCTGGGTTGGTGTGAGTCTGCCCATGATTCTGTTTATGCTGGAGGCTGCTCACCTTCAAATTCAGGAGGGCTTGTGCTCAATTGCTGTTGACTGCCTGATATGAGCATTTAGGACTCATGTCTCTTACTCTGGATATATGCTTTAAGCTCTTTGGAATCAACTTCTAATAAAACTTCAATCTAATAAAACTTCAGTCAAAATTGCTTAATTGTCCTCATCATGATATAATTATGAAAAATAGGGTTGGACTTTTCCCCGCATGTCGCGATTGAGAGGCGGGACAAAGCTTAATGCAAGCTAAATGTCATTTATTTCTACAAAAGCAGGTACTTATATAGAAAGACAGACCCCTTACAAGAAAGCATGCTGATTGGCTATTACCCTGCGGCTACTACTAAGCTAACAAATTCTTTCTACTTATCTCTTAAGCAACAGTATAGGCAAACAATGTAACAGTAGAAAACCGCAGTCTCTTCTCTCCTCTGCTCCGGTCGGCTGGGAAAGCAGGTGGCCTTCGTTCTTGCTGACTCCGTTTCTCTTATCAGTTCCGCTTCTCCCTGCAGTTCTGCTCACACAGAGCTCTCCTCCACTCCATGGCTTANTGCTGACTCCGTTTCTCTTATCAGTTCCGCTTCTCCCTGCAGTTCTGCTCACACAGAGCTCTCCTCCACTTTGTCCCATGGCTTATGTCCAACTAACTCCAGCATGTCTCCTTTGATAAGCTGTACGGTGCTGGGTGTTCTGTCCAAGTCACATAAACCATCTCCTACACCCGCAGAAAGAAAGTGTACCCTTCTTGAGCCTATAGTTTAACCTTTAGATCAGAGAGGTGAAACTGAAGAGTGCGGAGAGTATATATATCTTTGATAAGGACATAGTATGTTTTTTATGAAGAAAAAATTCCTAGTGAACTGCTAATAAAAACCTTAACTCTGAACAAATAAGTACTGAGCAATTCCTGTTCATGTATATTTAGCAAAGACCCACCGAGGTTTGGCAGCAGAGCTCCCCAAGTCCCCGCATATGTTTTCTTTCTATCCAGCATTGTGTGGCCTGGATAGCATTGCAGCTGTAATTTGGTAATGTGTCATTTGTGCTGCTGAAGACAACCAGTGAGACTTCTTCTGTTTGTGTTCTGCTTTGTGCTTTTTTGAAAAATGTTTTTGTTATTGGCTGAAATGCAACTTTCGTAGGTGATGGCTAAAAGCTTTTTTTGTAACCAGTAGCCCTCAGTGAGAAATGGGAAACCAGAGAGAAGGATGATCTACAGCTAGTTTGGAAACAGGCTAGGACAGAAAAAACACTGCAGTGATCCCAAGAGAGTATTGGTATGAGGAACTATGTAAAAAGTTGAGCAGCAGATTGAACTGGTCATTGTCAAATGACTGGAGGAATTTTTCTATAAAGCAATGGTAAAATGAGTTACATAAGTGCAAGGAATACTGGAGCCTGAAGTTTGGGAGAAAGATAATGCAGAAAGACTGTAAGTGTAAAGTTTAGAAAGAAGTGAAAGACTTCTTGGTTTGCTTTAATTCAGTGTTGTGGAATGGCATGTATCTTCAGAAACTATGGTAAAATGACACGTCGTATTGACAGGTAAAGAGACCTAGCCAAACTGAAAGTGTCACTGATATGCAGTAAATGTGGGCAGAGCCATGCAAGCTAGGTGTCAATAGCAGCACAGACTTCACTCGAAGTGCTTGAATGTGTATATGCAGTATTAATAGTCACTTCTGTTGTGCACACATTAAGGCTTAGCTCAGCTCTAGAACAGTTATTATCCATGTACTTAAAATACTGTGAAATGCACAAAACAACTCTAAAGAACATGAATTAATCGTGTTTTTTAAAGACAGATGTATATGATGAGACTGAAGCTGGTATAACAGGTGCATGACTTTGCCTTTAATATTTGGTTAACTCTTACTAAGCAGCTGTGTAGTATTGCAAGTTCCAAGTATCCTGCCAGGGCAGAAAGTTCATGATGATTTACATACGTTAGAGCAACAGAAAATTTTCCAAGAGTTCTTTATAATAAGTCTTTTAAAAAAAATAATAATTTGGAAGCCATTTTTTAACTTACCAAGCAGTGTATTTATGAAAAAAGAAAGTTTAATTTAAATCTGGTATTTCCAGGGTTTGATTTCTGAATTGTGCTTTAATTTTTAGATAAGGTTTGAGTGTTTTAGATTGTTTTCAGGATGTGCTATATTGTACGCTGCTCTTTACATTGAGTTCAGTTTGCATATTTTTTGAGTACATTTTCTTTTATTGCTCTGAAATAGAAAGTCTGAAATTAAACATTAGTTACATTGTTATCTTGGAGTTTCAACAGATTGGGCTCCAACAGTTCACATTGCAGTTCTGTAATTTGATAGTGGGTTCTCTTTACAGTGTTCTTAATAGCACAGAGTTTGCTGCAATAAGATCAAAAGAAAACATACAGTTTTAATATGTTGTGAAGCAAGCTTCTCTAGCTTATTTTCTTGATAAAAAATTTGTTTCCTGGGGGCTCTTGTTCCCACTTTTTCTTTTACTTAACACTGTTTAAAGAATCTGAAGGCATGTATTTAGGAAATTTTGAATGTATCATGTGATTCTGATAAAACCCAAGTGATTAAGTTTAGTTGTAAAACTTAATATTGGTGCCAGAATTGTCAGCCTTAATTACTTGGCAGTTACATTTTGCTGCTGCATGAAGCCTTGATGACACTGAGATGTAATGTGAAACCTCTGAGACCATTCCTAGAACTTTCTATATGAAGTGGCAGAGGTAACCATTTCAATTTCATAACTGCTGATTCTGTGTAGCACTAGACAGTAAGAAATTATGATGCTCTCTGGAAGTAGTCCTCTGACTTTCTGAAGTCAGCAAGAAAATGGATGTAGCTCACTTGTTAACAATTAAGGCACTTCTGATCAATTTTCCCCATAATTCTTTATTCTTATACTGTGATCTTAATTTCATGCTAGAAAATAAATCTACTTATGGGAAGACTGCACTGATCTCATAGCTTTGTAGACTTCTAAAGTAGGGTTTCACTGTCATAACTGCACTTTAAACTTCTGCTCACAGTGATTTCTTGAACTACTTGAACATGTATTGGAGAATTGGATAATAAATTGGACATATATTGTCAAGATTCCTAACTTTTATATTCAGGAAACTGTAGAAGATACTTCAAGTCTCTGATGGATGAGGCTTCAGCTTCTGCTTATGTTTGCTAAGAATCTTTTGACAACTTGTTTTAAAGGCTTTTTTTTTTTCATGCCCTACTGGAGAGTAAAAAGAAAAACTAGACTTGCACAGCCTAGGACTTGTAACCCTGAAGCCAAATAGCAGTTCTCTATCATCTATAGAAAAGGTTCTGTAAAGGGAGAAAGCCAGGTATTTTCTCTAAGGGATATCCCAATGGCAGATGAAAACAATGATATTGTGCAAACAGATAAAGATCTGAAGATTAGTGGAAAGGAGCTGAAAGAGAAGGAGGGAAAAAACAATATAAAGGGCATACAGGCTGCACTATGGAATAANGGTATTTTCTCTAAGGGATATCCCAATGGCAGATGAAAACAATGATATTGTGCAAACAGATAAAGATCTGAAGATTAGTGGAAAGGAGCTGAAAGAGAAGGAGGGGAAAAAACAATATAAAGGGCATACAGGCTGCACTATGGAATAGGCACCTGATTTTTGTTTGCTGTTACGGTCAAAAGTTACGACTAACTATCTGTAATAACTTTATTTAACCTATTGGAAAAAAAAGTAAATTGAAATGTAGCTAAGATACATCTCTTCTTTTACTGTTCAGATGCTCAGATAGCTATTTGTCAGATAGCTGTTAGGCTCTGCCAGGCTAATGGTTGACCTGCTAGTTGAGTTATCTCTGGTAGTTTATCTAGAACAGTTTATTATTTGCTGTCCACTTCCACTTGTGGCTGACAGAGTAAATCTTTGGTATGTGTAAATGCAGTGCATTTCATGGGGAAGCCCTTGGAACTATACTGTGATATGCCACTTGTGAAGACTCACTTTTCGAGGCCAGAATCCCATATTCATTTTGTATATTGAGTTTGTACTGTATGCTGAGGGCTAGCTTAAAATATGAACATAGTTAAATGATTTATGTCAGCCAAATTACAGAGATGATGTCACTGTAATTTGTAGTTCAGCAGTCTGACAAAATCTCTCAATTGCAGTTAGTTTTAAACACAGTTACTGTGGTGGTGTGTTTCTAAAAAGTGGGTGTTTCATTCTAGATACGTAAACTTTCAAAGAAAAGTTGTTCTTACTGTCTGGAGAGATTTTGCCTCCTTTAGTGCTAATAAACTAACAATCAGTTTAGTTGATGTGACATTAGTCATATTCATCAACTGTTGTCTTAAGCTGAAAAGTGTTTGGGAAATCTGTTTATGATTGGTTTTCACCTTTGGATTGTATTTAAGAATGCAACACATACTTCATGAATGCTTTAAGACAAATACCCTATCCTTCACTGTAGGGTGCTTACAATTAATTTCCTGAAATTGATCTTTCTTCCAGTAATCCAGGGCTTTTCAAGGATCAGATGCCAGCAGAACATGTCTAGATGGGATGTAGTGTGTTCTTCCTGTAATTTAGAGCAGCTGTTCAGGATGGTAGTGTCAAATGTCATTACACTGGGTTTTGCTTTTCTGTTTGGTGATTTTTACATAGAAAGTGAAAGGTCATACTTGTGTGTGTGTGTGTGTGTGTGTTCCAGGCTTTTGCTCTAATGCAGATGAGAACACAATTTCTGAACCTTAATCTCCCACAGTAACTATTTATTTATGTAAGTGTAAGGTTAACACAGACAAGGGAAAGACTTACAAACAGGCTTTTGGAGGAAAAACATGTTTTAGCATTTAACCTAGAATATTTTTTTTTTGGTGGGTTGTTTGGTTTTTTGGTGGTTGGTTGGAGTTTTTTCTGTTTGGTCGGTTGTTTTGTTTGTTTTTTTTTTTTTTTTTTTTTTTTTTTTTTTTTTGGTGGGTTGTTTTGTTTTTTTTTTTTTTTTGTTTTGTTTTTTTTTGTTTTTTTTTTTTTTGTTGGTGTTTTTTTTTTTTGGTTGGTTTTTTTTTTTTTTTTTTTTTTTGCTTTGTTTTGTTTGGTGGTTTGTTTTGTTTTGTTTTTTTTTTTAAGTACAGAGGTAGGTGCATCCTGACATAGGGGCTGAGAGTCCTGTGGTCTTCCGCTTTCTTTGCTTGCGCTTTTATTAGAACTGTAGCGTGGTAGTTCTGAAAATTGGTCTTGCAAGATAATATTCTGGTGCTGGAAAGGATGGTCATTAAGTCCCTGAAATTAAGAAAGATAAGTTTGTTTGAAATACTATTTTATAGTACCATTCTGATGAAGTTTTTACTGTTGCCTTTACAGAATGGCTGAATTACACACTGTCAAAAGTTTAATTATATCTGTTGCAGAACTAAGTTTTTTCAAAAGCTAAATTGGATTAATTGAGATAGGCTGTTTTAATGTTGTATGTCAGGAGGAAAATACAGGAGTAATAAAAAACAAGCTACACTGTTATCTTAGTAACAGCTGAATTTTTCTAATTCAAAACTAAAAACCAGAGTTGCTGGCTAGAGTTAAACCATGACACATGGATAGGAAGCATTGGAAAATACACTTTTAGGATTTTTCACACTGCTCTTTCCTTTTATTTGTGTGTAAGAACTTTGAATGCAGTTTCAGAGCATTAACATTTGTGTGTGTTCTTGTAAAACTATACTAATGCTTCAATTTAATGAAGTTAATTTAAAAAAGCAATAAAATACATTTCACCTGAAATACTGCTTCTCACGGAAGTAGAGCTACAGTAGGGACATTTGCTGAAAGATGGTTTAGACAAAACTTGTTCAAACTGTTGTCTAAGACAGGAAACTACGCTTCAAGTAAAAATATTTTGTAAAGCTACCATTCTATGTCCAAACCACTGAGATAATTCTTCAATATAATATTACTGTTAATAGATGTTCTACTCTAGTGTTCTCAGTTTTTTTAGGATTCGTACATTATGTCAGTTTACCTGGTTTAATGCTGTAATATGAAGTTCTTCAGAACTTCTCAGCGAACCACTGTTATTATGGTAAAGAGTATGTCCATTTTTTATGCTAAAAGATTTTAACAAATTATGAACAGAAACTGCAGTAGTCTGTCTCGTTTATTCTGTATTATTAAAACACTTGAAATACAGGAGTTTGCTGAGAGGTTAAAACCATCTGTATTGAATTCCAGAATCTTCATGAAGTATCATAGTCTTATCCCTAGAATTCAAGTGTACCAAAGTGTTTCTTCTTTAGCAGAAGCTGTACAGTATTTGTAGTCCCATTCTCAACAGAAGTCACTTGAATAGACACCCTGTTAACAAGAAATAGTTTGCACAAACTTCAGATTCTTTCAGTCTTCTGCTGAATAATCTGTTGTTGCATCAGTATACATTGTAGTGCGAAGGCAGCTTAAAATTTTAATTATATTTTTGTATCTGTCATAGCATCAGAGTGTGGTTTGTGTAGGCAGAAATCTTTAAAGATCATCCAGTCCAGCCTCCCCACCCCGCCATGAGCAGGGATATCTTTCACTAAATCAGGTTTCTCAGAGCCCCATCCACCTAAATACACTATGTTTTTGTGTGTGCATATATGCACACACAATTGCATGCCAGTGCTCATTGTCCAATTGTAGACAAGTAACACAGCTATGGGTAGAGAAAAAACTTTGGAGTATCGTAGGGGAGGGGGAGTAATAACTTGATTTGGGGTCTTTCAGCTCATAAAATCCACATTTGAAGTGCGTGGCACTTTGTGGTTGTCAGCTGTAAATCACGGTCGGATTTCACATACAGCAGTCTTTCTTCTCAGACATCAGATGTTGCTACCCACACAAAATCCTGAGTTCTTAATGACCAAAATGCTGATTGAGCCTGTAGGATACTTCCAAACAAATTTGGCATTGGCTGAATTTGTAAACCATAGGAAAGCATTTGGGGCTTGTATTGGGGTGGGGTGATGGGGAAGTAAAAGCTAAAACTGGGCATATGTTTTGATTCTCCTTTGTTATTTAGGGGATACTTTAAGATTTTTCTCTCATGAGGGGTTGCAGAAGACATGATCGTTTCTGTTTGTACTGTAAAAATTAGGAAGTCTAAAAAACATCCATGCTTCATCTGACTTGTTAGTGCTGAAACCACTGTCCTACTTCAGCTGACACGCATACTAGCAGTTGTGGGCAGAGTTATGGAAATAAAGTAGTACTTATCAGTCGAAGAGATCTCTTGTTGTATTTCATTTCAGAATGACTTCGTCCATAGGACACTGTTGTGATGTGCTCGTCCTCCACTAACAAGTGTCAGTGCAAAGTTTCATCAGGGGAGATGCATGCAAGAAAACTATTTTACGTACCAAAATGAAAATGTTGGAACCTGCCAGGTGGAGCCAGCAGGCCTGGTAGTTAGTGTCTCCAGTTGTGCAATCTGAATCTGCATCTCTGTATCTAAGAGGTACAAGTAGCACGTTGCTGCTCTCCCTTCTTCCCAGCTTTTACCCTAAAAACAATGCCTCAGCAAATGTTCTGATAGTATTTCCTTCTGCATTCATGGTGGTAAAATGTAGGTATGTTATTTAGAAGTAAAGCACGTCACTTTGGGGGTTTGGTACTGTTAGTTTTAATTAGCACAAGTATGGTACCATGATACTAGTTGCACTACTAACATATGTCTTCCATGGAAAGTAGGGTCATGAGTTTTCACTAGAACGCAGTAAACAACATTGTGCTGTGTTGCTGCAGTGAAATGCATATATTTTGGTGCAAGAACAAGTGTCAGTGTTAACTGAAGGTTAAGCTAGAGAATTTTTTTAGGTAGTGATGCTTACTTTCAATGGAGTTAAAAGCACATCTTAAAACATTTTTGTGGTTTTAAGTATCTTTGTTTATAGAGACAGTTAAGCTGGTTCACAGTGAGCGCTGTGTCACTGCATGCTGTTTTTTCCTCCTTTTGGCTTTATACTGCAAAACCAATTTTACAACATGGCTTTGGTTTTTTTTCTTTCTTAGTATTGTCTTCCTCCTTACTTTGGTAAGTATGATTATACTGTTTTTATTAAAACTGGTATGATTGACAGTTTATAGGGTTTGCATTTTTAGTCTCTTAACCTTCTGTGGAGCACTCCACAATAATTAGAACACTATCAGATAAAATAGTCATATAATTTCCTTTTTTTTTTTTTTTTTAAATGTGGTGTGATCTAGGAAGCTTTATAAAAACTAACAAGCAGAACACCTGGGCTGGTGAGTAGTTGCAGCTGATGACAAGTCAAAAGAATGCCTATCTGTAAGTGAAACCTGCAGCTGCACTGCTGGTGACCTGTGCTGTCCGGTGTTGGGGAAATCCATGCCTAACTGGTAGGCTGAGGCTCTTCTCTTCTGAAAGTTACTGGCAGTCTGTAAAGACTAATATAACATGTTTTGGACCTGTTGCTTTGGATTCAGAAAAGCTTCTTGGGTGGTTTTTGTTGTGCGTGCTGCTTTTGGCAGAATTACCCTAAAAATTTGTTGTTTCATAAGTCCTCTTCTATACATCCAAACAAGGAGTTTATGTTCTTCTGTAACAGTATATCTTATTGCTACTGGGTACGTCAGAAGCATGTTGTTTTTTTTACTTCGATGTGGAAAATAACATTCTTCAAGACTTATAATAAAATTTTGTAATGAAAGGTTTTGCATTCTGTGAGGGTTTTTTTTTTGTTTGTTTTTTTAATATATAATTTTTCCATATTAAAGGCTTGTTTGCATGCNTTCGATGTGGAAAATAACATTCTTCAAGACTTATAATAAAATTTTGTAATGAAAGGTTTTGCATTCTGTGAGGGTTTTTTTTTTTGTTTGTTTTTTTAATATATAATTTTTCCATATTAAAGGCTTACTGTGTTTGCATGCTGGCATTAAACATGGTGTTTCTCATTCATCATGCTTAAGAATCCCAAGTTCTACTGGATTTTATTTATTTTTCATCGTGTGAAAAAGTCGTATCACTTTAAAAGTCAAGATGTTCTCAAAGTATATGTTTATTTTCACAAAATTGGTTTTACCCCTTCTAATATCTTGAACCATCAGTGTGCAACTGAAACGTAAATTCAAATGAAAATAGTAGGTTTAAGAAAACTCAAGTTCCGTTTGCTTTCAGTGAAAAGCTTCAGTGAGGTTTTGAATTAATAACAGTTATTGGCTTAGTTTCTAGAAAATCAGTTTGAACTGCTGAATCAGATTTTTACTTCATTAGCCTTGTGTTCTTCCGTCCCAAGAGCACAGTGAAACACTTCATTAAGTGCTAGCAAATGAATTATGACTTCAAAAGGATTAGGATTTAGTTTCCCTTTTTAGAAGCATGACTTCATATTTGTAGTGTAGTAATGATTGGGGACACACCATTAAATGAAAGTTAACTGGTAATCTCTATAAACATACCTGCTTAACAATCAGTGCAACTACATATTACTTAATATTTTTTCCATGAATTGCAAATTGAGGTGGGAATAGTATATAATAAATGCAGATGTTATAAAATTTTTACAGCTTCTTGAATAACAGGTCAGTGGTGTACTGCAAAAGGGCATGCTAGTTTCTAACTTTGAGGGTTTTTCATAGTTTCTGGTTTTGTGGAGGTTTTTGGTTTATGATTTTAGGGGTGTGGGTTTTTTTGTTTTACGTTTTTGTTGTTTGTTTTGTGCCTTCTTTTTGTTTTGCTTGTGGGTTTTCAAAGTAGAATAGTATAATACAGTTGATTCTTAACTAATAGCTCTCTTGGTGAAAAAAATGGGATCTCTCCTGTACTCTTCTGCAGTGCCTGTGAGGCTTGATATGGTAGTATAATTACAGCAGTGCTCTGAACTCAGAGTTTCTTTTTTGTATGAATGTATTTTGTCCATAGTAAAATATTTCTGAGTTGTAGAAAAAACTGTCTATATCTTTTGTTCCAGTAAGGTAGTTAGCAAGCTAGTTGCTTCCTATTGCATCTTCAAGTGCTTTTTAAGAGTAGACTGTTGTTGTCCTGGTGTTATTTAGCATTGTTATGTATACATTGGTAGATTTCTGGAAGAGATGACACGTGGAAGAACTAAAATTTCCTGTAAATTAATTTTTAACTTTAATTTCACAAATTGTAACAAATTCCTGACTGTGAATGTCTGCTAGGTCCTCCAGACATAGTAACAATCTTCCTAAAAACTGCAAATTGCTAAAAGTTTGTCTCCTTAATGCTATTTTTTTCCTAGGATATTCCTGTCATTTCCTAGCAGTTCCTCTGTACTGCGCAAACACTCCTGGAAGTTAATGGGTGTGATTCATGAGGGGAATTGACAAATGTGAGATGTAAATACATTTTTCTACAGAACAGTTTCACCATTCCTAGAGGCATGTCCTGTACCTTCCCTTATGCAGTAAGGCACAAGCATAAGGTACACTTCTGTGTCACTCAGCTAGATCATCAGTTAGAGGCATTCCTTTGTTTTTAAGCCCTGTATGAAAATGAACAGCAGGTTCCAGAATTGAAATTGAATCGGTGGTTTTGTTACCTTTTGTGTTGGATATTTTCAACAGGTTTGTTCATATGTTTTTGGTTTTGTTTTTTTTTTTTAACTTCTATGAAGCAGAGTTATTCTGCTAGAGGGTGTGAGAGTGTTTCATTTCAAATAAATGAAAGTAGTTGATTTATATCTTACCTAAGATGAAGGTAGTACAGTTTCTTCTAAGCCAGTAGCCATTCTTCCCTGCACTAAGCTCAGTGGTTTTTAAAGAGGCTTTCCTTTCTGTAAGTGGTTGACTTCGTGATATAGAACTTGCCTTATGAGTATGAAGGAAAAGTACCACCCCTAGTATTAGTTTTGCTGAATTCTTGATTGTATTTGCTCTGTTTGCTTAATGTTCTCAGATTTATGGAATATGAGGGAGCTTGGTTTTGGGTATGAAAACAAGCATTAAGAGTTAAACAAAATATTTTTTTCTATCTTACCAAAGTCTTAAATCAAATTACTTATGCTTTGTCTTGGTCTTTTTTTTTTTTTTTTTTTTTTTTCCTAATTTTTTAATTAAATTTTTTTATTTTTTTTTTGGTTTTTTTTTTTTTTTTTTTCCTAATTTTTTAATTAAATTTTTTTATTTTTTTTTTGGTTTTTTTTTTTTTTTTTTTCTTTTTTCCAGAGTTCTGTAACTGAAAATACATCTTCTGCATTCAAGGAAGGACAAACTCGTGATTGAATGGTGGATTAATAAGTAGCTGTCTTCTTCCAAGAGTAAGAAGATACCTGGCAGTTGGGAAGAACTGGATTTTCACCCTAGTCCAGCAGCTTTGCTGCTCACTTAAACACAGATGAATGAAGACCCCATTTGGAAAATCACCAGGTCAGCGGTCCAGAGCTGATGCAGGTGAGGCATTTTTCTGGGTGGTTTTGTCTGGCTTTAGAGCGTAAAAAGTGTTCTTTATAGATTTATTTTTTTTTTAATATGGGTGTTACCATTCCTGTCTTAGAAGAACATCTACTGTTGTTGTAGAAGCTGGTGAATTAAAAGGATATATGTAAACTTAATTTAGCACTACAAAAGTACAGAAGTTTTTAATATAGAATATTGGAGTTTTATACAACTTGTAAGTTACATAAAGTTCTAAGAAGTAAAAACACCAGTGTTGTAGGATTACATTGGCACATCAAGGAGAGAATTTCTCTTGCTCATCAGAGAAGAGCTGAAACATAAATAGAAATTTATTCATCATGTACTTACCAGTTAGAGGAAAACTTCATGGTTTTACAAAGCAGCTGATCAGCTAATAATTGTAAAAGAGAATCTCTTGAAAACACCACAAAAATGCAAATAGTGTTGCTGCTGTGTGTGCTCTCCAAACTGAAATAGGTTAGTCAAGGTATTTGAAAGCAATTTTTTATTCAGACAAATCTAAAATATGTTTAAATGTTCATCCTCTTATGACTAGGTAGGCTTATTCAGAGTTCAGCAGCTTGAAGGGCTAATGAATCTCAGTTGGTCTTATGTGCTCTGTTGTAAGGATTATCAGCATTGAGGCAAAAAAAGCGTCAAGTGACTAGTGAAGAATTGTTCTGTAGATTGATGCTTGGTTTTGTACAAATTAAGATAAGACTCTGTCTTGGCTGTGCATTCTACCTCTGTGTCAGGGAGTAGAAGTTAGCATTTGCAAGGTAAGAGTTGTACAGACCAGCAGTCTGAGAATGAAAAGGCTGATGAGCGCTGTTCAGTCATCTGTTTAATTATTTCATTTTTATCGAACTTGGGTAATGTACATAATTTTGTATATTTAGTAATTTTTTTTTCTGCTCTGAAATAACTTCTGTGAGGGGGAAGTGTCCCTCCTATTTTCTGCTTCAGCAAAAGTGACCTGTGAGGCTAAAGACTTTGTAGACACATGGTGTAGCGTATTTACTATCACCAACCATTGTGAATTGGTACTTCCTAACTATTTCAAGAAACCAAGCAAATGTCGTGTATAAATGGAAGAGCTGTTAACTTTTAAAATACACAAGCAATAGTCCACTGTAGTGCTTTCAGATACTCCTCCAATTCATTGACAACGGAACCAACTGATTCTGGATTTTTTTCTGAAACCCTCTGGAGACTTTCAGAACTATTTACCTGTGATTAGCGTACATTAATGTTTAATTTGCTGCTCATTTGAGACATTTACTTATTTCAAAGGTAACTTTGGAAAATATTTTTAATAAATAGTTCAATGGAAAGAACCAGTACAAAGTCTAAATCATTTGGTTCAGTGAGTTTTCACTGTCAACTGATGCGTCATCCTTCCTCTTGACACTGGCAGAATACATGTGGGAGTAGAATTGTATTTTAAGAGAAAATCAAGGAGAGCAGCATTGGGCCGGGTACTTAACTGAAGTCTTGTTGACTGCTAAGCATTGACTGCGCAGTGTGCTAAAGTTCAAAGAATGCAGACAGTAGGTTTTTAAGGCAACTGTTAGGATAATTTTAATAACTTCAATGTGACATGCGATCAACAACAAAACTACAGACCGATTTGAAGTGTCATAACATGAAACTTACATAAAGGGTAATTATGTGGTTAGATTTCTTTATTATTATTTTTCCTTAAAAAAAAAATCCAGGCCAAAACCCAAAAAAGCTAAGCTAAGAAATTTTACTTAAATATTTTGAAGAAAATTGCACTTTCTATTTGTTCTTTCCAAACAAGTATATAATATCTTTTTTAGCAGCGTTTTCTATTATTTGTTCATGATATTTTTTACTGGTGCCATGCCAAATTGTCATTAAAATTGATACACAGATTTTCTTAGATGCTATTTGGGGGGGACGGGGTGGTATCCCTAGATGAGTTGCAGTTTATCTTTTTCTTTATAAAGTTCTTTGATTTTAACTGAGAAGTCTTCATTTATTTGGTTAACGTAGTATCACTGTTATTTAAATACAACCCATAAATCATACACATTTGGCATCCCTCAACTCTTGGCATAGTTGTGGCCTAGGCAACTGCTGACTGCCCTGCTGTTACTGCTGCTGCTCCTCCTGATCATAGTTGGTGATCTGAGGCTAGACAGTTTTTACTACTTTTTGGGATGGTAAAAAAATGGGGGAAATATGGAATTATTTACTGTTTATTTCCTTATTATGGATAAGCATTAGGAAAGAGTGCAGCAGGTAGCATCATTAGGAGACTAGCCCATTCTGTAGTGAAGGTTGGGCATTGGACCTTTAAAGGCAGCTAATGAGCAAGCAGGACAGAATGTTTTATCACAGTACTTCCACTAATGGTGGTCAAATTCTTCCTTTGAAAAGAAGAGCAAATGTAGTAATTGAGTTCATCAGAGTTTATAACATTATTATTTTGGTGGCTGTAAAAGAGGTCTTTCTGTGAGACATAAATTAAGATCATAGGGAGTGGCTGTTAGGTCTTATTTTTGAAAAGTATCTCTAGGAGAGAAAGCTGCAATCAGGTGAAGTGACAGAACAGTTTAGGTGGCAACTCTCCCTGTTCTGGATGACTGCATCTTAAGAGTTACAGTAAACAGCTCAGTATCCAGCTGGAAACCAGTAATGAGTGATGTCCCTCAAGGGTCAGTACTGGGACCAATGCTGCTTAGTATCTTCGTGAATGAAATAGTGGGATTAAGTGCACCCTAAGCAAATTTGCTGATGACACCAACCTGTGTAGTGCAGTCAGCACACTGGAGGGAAGGGATGCCATCCACAGGGACCTTGACAGGCTTGAGACATGGGCCAATGCAAACCTCGAAGTTCAACAAGACCAAGTGGAAGGGGCCTTACCTGGGCAGTATCTGAATTGATAGTGGAGCAGTCCCAATATCAGTACAGATGGGGACATAAATGGATTGAAGGTAGCTCTGCAGAGAAGGACTTGGGGGTGCTAATGGATAAAAAGCTGAACTGCGTGCTCTCACAGCCCTGAAAGCCAAACTTAAGCTGGGCTGCATCAAAAGAAGTGTGACCAGCAGATCGAAGGAGGTGATTCCCTCTGCTCTGGTGAGACCTCACCTGCAGTTCTCCATTGAGCCCTGCGGCCACCAGCAAAAGGGGAACATGAACCTGCTTGAGTCCAGAGGAGGCCACAAAGGTGCTCTGAATGCTGTAGCATCTTTCCTATGAGCACAGGCTGAGAGAGCTAGGGTTGTTCGGCCTGGAAAAGAGAAGGGTTCAGGGAGACCTATATATATATATATATAAAGTTTGATGCAGACTTCATAAGGAGTCTGTTTGATGGAGAGAGAAAGCCAGGTCCTGTAGTGATATTACAGGTCATGATGGTTTTAAACAGAAAGACAGTAGATTTAGATTGAATATGAGGAAGAAATCTTTTACAGTGAGCGTAAAGATGCTGGAAGGTAAGAGTAAAGACTCAGTGAAGGTAAGATGCTGGAACGTGTTGCATGGAGAAGTTGCAGATGTCACATCATTGCAGGTGTTCAAGGTCAGGTTGAATGGACTTTGGGCAACCTGGTGCAGTGAAGTCTCTTTCCCCAGGAGCAGGGCTAGATAAGGTGCTCTTGTGAGGATATCTTGAAGGTCTCATGAGCATTTGCTAGGATACTATAAAAAAGGTCTTGTGCACTAACAACTATTAAACTGTATTTGCTGTGCTTTACAGCATTACTATATTTTGACATTCATTGCCTGCCTTTTTTAAAGATGGTTACCACTTCCAAGAAACTGCATGAACAAATGGTGTTTCAGAACAGCTAGATACGTAGCATGTAAAATGAGTTTTTTTAAGTCTTTTATATAAAATTGCAATCATCTAGTAGTAGATAATATAGCATTACTATAGTGTTCCTATTATTCATTCTTCCTTCTGATTAAGATATGGTAAAAGATGAAATACTTTGCGAACTATATATTTGATCTCCTAATCATGTAAAAGCATTGTGGAATTCTAGCAGACTGTGTGTATATACATATGTACAGACTGTCTGTATATGCACACACATATACAGTAGATCTTGTACAGGCCACAAAAAAACTTGAGGTACAGATAAACTAGTGCTTGTGTCACATATGGGGCAACATCATAGAATCATAGAATAGTTAGGGTTGGAAAGGACCTTAAGATCATCTGCTTCCAACACCCCTGCCATAAGCAGGGAGGGACACCTCACAATAGATCATGTCACCCAAGGCTCTGTCCAGCCTGGCCCTGAACACCGCCAGGGATGGAGCACTCACAGCTTTCTTGAGCAACCCATTCCATAGTCTCACCACCCTCACAGGAAAGAATTTCTTCCTTATATCCAACCTAAACCTCCCCTGTTTAAGTTTGAACCTGTTACCCCTTGTCCTGTCACTAGAGTCCCTCCCCAGCATCCGTATAGGCCCCCTTCAGATACTGGAAGGCTGCTATGAGGTCTCCACACAGCCTTCTCTTCTTCAGGCTCAACAGCCCCAACTTTCTCAGCCTGTCTTCATATGGGAGATGCTCCAGTCCCCTGATCATCTTCGTGGCCCTCCTCTGGACTTGTTCCAACAGCTCCATGTCTTTTTTATGTTGAGGACACCAGAACTGCACACAATACTCCAGGTGAGGTCTCACAAGAGCAGTGTAGAAGGGCAGGATCACCTTCTTTGACCTGCTGGTCATGCTCCTTTTGATGCAGCCCAGGATACGGCTCGCTTTCTGGGCTGCAAGCTCACACTGCAGTCAGCTCATGTTCATGTTCTCATCAACCACTACCTCCAAGTCCTTCTCCTCAGGGCTGCTCTGAATCATCTCTCTGCCCAACCTGTAGCTGTGCCTGGGATTGCTCTGACCCAGGTGTAGGACCTTGCACTTGGCATGGTTAAATTCCATGAGGTTGGCATCAGCCCACCTCACAAGCATGTCAAGGTCCCTCTGGATGGCATTCCGTCCCTCCAGCGTATCCACCGAACCACACAAGTTGGTGTCATCAGCAAACTTGCTGAGGGCGCACTCAATCCCACTGTCCATGTCAGCAACAAAGATGTTGAACAAGACCGGTCCCAACACCGATCCCTGAGGGACACCACTCACCACTGGCTTCCAGCCGGACACTGGGCCATTGACTACAACTCTTTGCATGCGGCCATCCAGCCAGTTCTTTATCCACCGAGTGCCCCACCTATCAAGTTCATGTCTCTCCAATGTAGAGACAAGGATGTTGTCTGGTACAGTGTCGAATGCTTTGCACAAGTCCAGGTAGATGACATCAGCTGCTCTACCCCTGTCCATCAGTTCCGTAGTCCCATCGTAGAAGGCCACCAAATTGGTCAGGCAGGATTTCCCCTTGGTGAAGCCATGCTGGCTGTCATCAAGCCCCTCGTTGTTCTTCATGTGCCTCAGAATGCCTTCCAGGAGAATCCTAAGTTTTCAGAAAAATCTCTAATTTTAAAAAAATAAAAAAAAAAAAATAGCATTATCAAAGTTTTCTACAGCTGACTTTGATTTCGTCTTGTAGAGACAGCAGCATCAGCCAGCTGCTCCTGTGCATGGCAGTGTGCCTATCTCCAGTATAAGGCAATACAGTTTGGGGGCTTTGGTTGGTGTTTTATTTGTTTGTTTCGAGGGTTTTTTAATTTTTTTTCCTATTTTCTGATTAACACTGTAGTACAGTTGGTTGTAAAATGAGTTGCAGTTACCCTTATGTTTACAGTTCCCTTTGGCCTTTAGTCTAGTGATCACCTGTTTAATGCTGTGTGTTTACAAGCTTTTGCATTTATTTCCCGTTTAAAATTGTTGCACTGTTGTCTTTGTGAACTAAGGAAAGAGATCCCACTCCTAGAAGTGACTTGGTTAGGATTGCAGTGAAATTTTTTTGGCAGAGGCAGAATTAATTTTAGCTCTACACTTTGATTAAAAGAACTCTCTTCCTTCCCCAAACTCTTTCAAGTTCAGGTTGGGCAATACTAGGTGAGTAGAAGCATGACAAAGAGTTTCATCCCTGAAAGTAATCCTGAAACAGTGTCCAGATACAGACTAATTAGGGTGGTATTACTGCTGTTCCCAGAGAAGATTCTGAAATACAACTTTAAAATATCCAGCTTTCACTGCTTGTTGTAAACATAGGATATTCAGAGAGGTAAGCTAATGGTGCTCTGTTTTGAAAAGCCTGTCCAGTGTTCTTGAATTGAATGGTGCTGTCTGATGTGACATCATCAGACAGCATAAAAACATGGCCAGTAGTTTCTCTTGTCCTTCTCCCTATTCTCTCTGCTTATACCCTGCAGCTGAAATGAAATGTATACTTCCCTTGGAGTCAGCCTTATGGAAGAGTGCTTTAGTGTGTCTTATCCCTTTTCTTTGTCTAGAGTAAAGTACAAGTATTCAGAAACATCATTTCCAGTTTTGCTGTTGAATTTTGAGGATCTGTTATGAGCAGAATAAATTGAGCCTGAAAAACCACACCAACCACGTGGCAGTTAAATGCTGAATTCTATTGTTTCTTGATGGGGAGTTGGAGTTTTGTGTTCACTTTCTATTACAAAATATGTGTTTCTGTGCTCTGACATGACTGACTGAAACGTAAATATTTTCTCCTTCCTCAGATTCATCAAAGTTTCAGTCTTCACTGGTTATTACAAAGATGACTAGAACTAATCCATTTACTTTTTTTGTTCAGTATTAGTTTTTCCTATTTTTACATTCGGGGCAGCTTATTTCCTGAGTATTTTGAGTGTTTTCTGAATTATGGGATGGAACGTCTAGTTAAAACTTGACTTTCCATAGTTAAAAGAAGGTAAAGATTTCAGATTTAGACCCACTCAGTCAGTGACATTCATGCTATATTAAGAATGCAATAACTTGTCTTAACTGTTCTCTAATTAGTGTTGACATCTTTGAAGTCACATTGTCACTTGTGACCGAACTGCTCGACCCCAAAACACTTTGTATGCAGTTGTTTTTTCTCATGGCAGATTTGCATGAAGATACTGCTACCTTTGAAGCATTTGGGATTTTTTTTAAATGCTGTTGTGCTTTGAACTGGACATATCATGCAGAATGACTAATGCTAATTAGGCTTTTGTCCCAAGCTGTTAAGTTAGTACTGGAGGTTTCAGGAGAATTTATGTGAGACAGTTACTGCTTTATTGTGTTCCGCAGTCATTAGGTGAAGGCAGAGATTGGCAGTGTATGTGTATGTTAAAAATTAACTTAAAATTATCACAAAGAATATTTTTAATTATTAAAACATAGCAGTAAGACATCACTGACATCACTCATTAAAATGTCATACATCTACAAATAAGTATAAAGAGACTCTGCAAGCCCTTGACAGTTTTTAATTGTGAAAGAAGAGTCTTCTGCAGAGCTGGTTTCTTGCATTATAAAGGTAAGTTTTCTGTCTAATTTATTTTGTGGTAGCTTTACTACTTCCTTTAATTGTGCAAAAAATAAAATATACAGAACTTAAGATATCCTCACACGTCAGAAGGATTTTCATATTTACGTTTCACTACTTACTCCTGTAGGAAAAGAAAAATTGAACAGCATTTCAAAGTACTTTTATTGTGAATGGTTTATAATGGGATTTTTCACTTCAAAAGGATAGTTTTTGCAACCATTCAGAGAGTATTTTGTATTAGCTGCTTGGAAGATAAGTTTTATTTTGGCAAGGGTCAGATGATACTGTGCAAGGAAGATGATGTTTATAGAGGTACTTTGGGGTCCACAGCTTTTCCTCTGTGTGACAGGGGATGTTCAGCATACTTTTTGTGTTTTTTGCTACTGGTGTCTGTTTGAACATACCATCTTTGTGCAATCTGTGGACTTCAGTGTAAGCTTTTGTTAGGGAAATGGTCTTTTACATGCTGCTGTTGGAAGTGTCTACATCTTACTGATGCAGTTTTGAGGGTTACAACATTATGTAGTAGATAGTCTTCATGTGTGGAACCAGTTTCCTAAAGTGTCAAACCGGGATCATCTTTGGGTTGTAAATAATTGTAATTGTTACAGCAGTTACTTTAAGACATTGCTTCTAGATTATTTTGATAATGAGAGAAAAAGCAGTTCAGAACAGGTCTCGTATGTTACTGTTATTTCCTGTGGACATTATACTTGTTTTACAGTGACTGAAAGTGGATAAGGCAGTGAAATTTGGGGGTGTGGTCAGATGTCAAATCAAACTGCCCTAGTGTTAATGTGTGTGAACTGCTTAAGCTGCCGCCTTTGTCTTGATTTCAAAATCCTCACAGAAGATTGCAAGGCTTATGGGTGTACTATTTGAATA